>JARNME010000114.1:730910-788287 GCA_030179655.1 Scaptomyza flava
AGTACTGGGATTCAACCTAATCTCCGATAGCCAACTTTCATATGTCAACCTCTCCCCGCTGCCAGGAGACCTTTTTGCAATCATGTTTGTATTTGGTCAAATTTGGATGCCCTTCTTAGCTTTTGTGTTGCAGAATGACTAAGACCCCTTTTACACGATTGAGTTTTGCGGGACGTCGGAAGCCTTCGGTTTCTGTAGGAATCGGGTGGTTGCTAGTGAGAGGGTTCCAGCCGCCAGCCCATGCCTTCGACTTGTGAAGCAGAGGATTATTTTCTCATTTTGCTATTTGTCTTATTATTCCGATCCGATTGCATGTAAACACCAGGCTGGCCCACAGTGTTTGATGTGAATAATAAAGTTATACGATCCGAAATATCGACAAGCAACTATAGCGCCAATCGTCAAGACATTTTTTGTCTGTCGCACTTCTACGTAACCGAGGGTCTGGATCCATTGATTACTTGTATTACTTTAATAACAATTATATGTTACCCAAGCTAAAACACTCGATGACGCCCAAAGATGTAGTTTATCGACCCGATAAATTAAATCGAGCGTTGCCGTTTCCCAGCAACTGCTGCCTGCCAAACTTCCTCGTGTCCCTGCGAACCTGATTTGCGCAAGATGTTTTTACAATCGAATGAAACAAAACTTCATGCAAACGTGCTGTGTCAAAGGCGCGTCTTATACCCGAGCGTCGTCCGGCCACTATTTTCAAGCGCCTTTTATTTTTACCAGCCAGCACTCTTGCTGCCCGTCTTGTGACTCCTGTATTCCCTACCTGCTTCGTCCATCTGAGAGCCAGTTTAATTTTATTGTCGTTTCCTTTATAGTCAGTAGTTCTTAGGTTGCTCTGTATGCTCCCCTTGCCCCCGCGGACCGCTCCTCTTACTTCGCCCATCCCGGGCCACTCACGCAGCTAGCTTTTTCTCCCTCGTCCCCGCTGCCATCGGCCCCCCGCTGTTGTCGCCGCTCACTGGTCATGCTGGTAATTTTGACCATTTTTTTACAAGCTACGGCAGGATATAGCCCCATAAAAAGACTCAGAGGCCTATGCATATGCTCGCCATTATGAGGCGCAGCCGAGCTTTGAATAACATCACAGAATCCACAATGGTATGACTTCAAAGTGTTTTATTACCGGGTCAGAACACGCCCATGATCGTCATAGCATGATATTAGAGCTCGAGATTTTCATTTAAACCGTTAAGCTTTATGCTCACCTATGCTCAAAGAGTTCTTGGTTTGAAGCGCTGCAATGTTTCATGTACTCTGGTTATGCGAATGGCAAAAGCGGGGCTTACCACATATACACTATTGTTTTACTTTAAAGGTAGAAAATAAAATATAGACAGAAACAATCGATCAAATCTATCTGTGCCGAAATTACCAAACGCCAGATGGCGGATACCTTTGGGATTTTAGACATGTTAAGTACATAATATAGATTCATGAGTCACTTGCGAGGCCCATTTAATAATAAAATCGCCATTCATGAAAAATGGAAAATGTAACGAAGGTTCCGCGACAATTGACTTCCCGCCACTGTGACGTGGCTAAAGATAGTTAACATCATATCGTAGAAGAGCGATAAAAGATGGTTGGTTAGACTGCAAGTTAATATAAATGGTAAATACATAGATAACTCGTTGGGTGTGCGTTGATATAGTACTGCGGATTCAACTATAGCGAAGGTCATATGTCAAAATCCACAAAAGACCACCCCCTGAGAACTTATTTGCAAAATAATGTTTGTATGTTGTACAATTTCATGCTGAGGGGATGCTCTTAGCTATTGGAATACGTAGACCCCTTTTACACGAGTTGAAGTTTGTGACCGTTCGGGAAGCATTCGTTTGCTAGGCCAATACAAAGCGGTGTTGCTAGAGGCGCGGTTACAGCTATGCAAGCAATCGCTGCATGACTTGCTAGACGCAAATCGCATTTATTTTTACTCATTTTGCCTATGTCTTATTCCGATTGCCATGTGTAACCACCAGAGCTGCCCGTGTGTTGATGTGAATAATATAAGTTATCGATACGAAATATCGCACAAGACAATAGTTAGCGCCAATCGTAAAATACATTGTTTTGGGTGAAGAAATTATAAGTAGAAAGGGGTTCACGACGAAATCCATTTGATGTACTTGTTACTCTTAGTATCAATTATATGCTTACCCATAATAAAACAATCGATGCGCAAAGATGTGTATCGACATCATTTAAATTTCAATCAGAGTTTCATTACAACCAAAGAAAATGCTGCAGGTCACAAAAACTCATCGTGTAGATATGCGACCTGATTTGCGAAGATGTTTCTTCAACAATAGAATGAAAAAAAAAATCTCATGAGAAAAACTTGCATCTTAGTAAAAGGGGTACTTATAATGAGAGTTTCTCTGAGAAGATATTTTAAGAGCTTTCATTTTTTCACAGACAGAAATAGTTGATTGAAGAGTATTGTGACTAATGTATTAAATCACTGTCTTATATGACATTGAAAGATATTGTACGGTCTAGGCGTGCGTTCAAACACTTGACTTATTATGGACCTCCAACTCACCAATAAGATTCCGAGGAAATTGCCTTACACCAAATATTAGAATATCTGAGAGAAACCCATCTATGATAAATTGCGGCAGAATTTTGAGTGTTAATAAATGACGCCTACTCCTTACTGTCTGCGCAGAAAATCGTACTTAAAATAGAGAAACGCATAGGCTTGAGGAGGCTACGCGCATAGCGTAACAACAGAACCTCGGAAGCCCTATCATCCACGTAATGTGAAAGGAACAAGATGAGCGACAAAAGCAACAATTACGAACAAGCTGTGCAGGATCGGCAGTTTCGTTTTTTACAGGCTGAAAAGGGAACTAAGGAAAGTATTCCACAGCAACTAAAGCCTCAGTCGAAATGACGTCACTTGTGAGGCAGAGTCAGCGTTTGCCCTATTTCTGGACTCTGCGGGTGGGCTGACGATAAGGAGAAATATGATTATTAACGAGAAGCCTCCTCAAAAACATACATAACGTCAACGTTCTTCCGAGATATAAAAAAAAGCGTTATTTGCCCCCAAAAATGAAGCCGCTAGGGCCACCGATATACAATAAGAACAGTGACATCTGTTAGAAATAGATAAAACTCACGTTTTAATGCCGAACCACCACTGATATGCGTACTAGTTGAACGTTATGCCTGATGGATGAGGTCGAGCTAGCTTCTACCTGAACATGGACTCTACCCACTAAAAGGGGAGTTGGGGTGGATCGTCTGAGACAAGCACTAGACAAACAAATAATATCTACACAGTGACTGAAACTACTGTTCTGGATTATACGGCTGCTGTAGTGCGTTACGCCCGACGGAACTTCTGAACTTATGGAGAAATCTTTCGACCATCATCGGTTCATACTAATCGCCCCTATTTTCTTCAATCCCCCCAAAATATGCGAAGAGCCCTCGAGCCTCTGCATTGAGTAACTCAACTGTAAACGACATACAAAAATCAACAGTAGCCAATCGAAACCATACTGCCTTTCATCAAACCATAGCAGGAGGAAAACATTAAAGGATAAGTTTTAATTACTTCCTGAACACTGCAGTGCATGGAAAAGCCTTAAGGAAATTACATAACCACCTACCTCAACTTGATGAAGGGCTCACTCTGGTTTCCCACTGCGACAGAAGTATGGGAGAATGGTCTCCGTTGCATTGCATGCATAAGTAGGTACTTGGAATTTATTCTGAAGCTCGCGTACACACTTCCTCGGCCAGGAGTGCGAAACAAAAACGGGATAATAACCTCCTTGAAGATTATACAGAGTAGCGAAAGAAACTAAACAAGCTGATTCTCTCGCGGAAACTTGGATTAAAACGTCTGACTGCCCAAAACAAGGATACGGGGCTAAACGAAGTTTGGAAATACCCTTCGACGGACATTTTTTGAAAAATGAAGCCATCAATCAACAAATAGTAAACGGAACCTCAAAAAAATCACCCCCCAAAAATAAGAAACTTAAATGTCATGTTTATTTAAGTTGAAAAAAATCAATATTTAATAACAACTAAAAAAAGGCGACATAGCTCCATCTGAAATTATACAACATTTTCAGTTATTCTTTTATTAAATCAAACGATTTCTCTTTTGTTATAATTTTACATTTGACTTTGGCAATAATTGTTATTTGAATATTCTCCTCACCACGCGATAACCATAGACACTAGCTTGACGACTATTCCTATTCAGAAGCCGTTAGAGACATTTTCTATGAAGTGCTTTTTACAATTTTTCAAATCATTTCATTAAGTTTAGAAGTTAATGCCATTTTGACAATGTAAAATGAGGGAAAGAGACTCCACTCGTGTATGCTCGTCAGCATAACCAATCTTGCTAGCACCGTTCAGGTAATTAGCGAACGAATGTGGGATGTCCCAACCTAACTTGAAGGGGACCCCCCAAAACACGATCCTTGTGGGACTTGGAGACACCTGCCCAGAAACGCTTGCTACACCTTATCCCCTATAATCTGTTTGAGTACCTTAGCCTACGCAGGTCTACACCGTAGTTCCTCATCGACTCTACGATTGCTTCTTGAGGTAGGCTTGGAATTCGGAATACTCACCAAGGGCATCCAAAATGTTATGACCCAACTAGTTAGTGTGTGTGAAAGGCAAATTTTTACTGCGATGGTCACAACGCGACAGTACTAGACTTGCTTTCCAAAGCCGACCCCTAAGATAGCATCCGGTAGCTGGATCTCGCCCTTCTGAAGCCGAATTGGAACCGCGTGTATTTGGCCACCAGCGTCTGTAGCCATAGCAGCCTATGATATGCCCTCGCAAGACCTTGCCACAATTGGCGATGAGACCAAATGGGCCGCATTATGATGGAGGGACTCAGCCAGGATAGGCTTGTTCTGGCTTAAGCGCAGCAGGAGTAGTTTGCTGAACCTTCCATACTAGTCCGGGCAAAATGCTTTCTCTGCCAAGACAATTTGTATAAATACCTCGCGCCAAACAGTTCGGGCTCGAAGCTATTCGATTGCGAGACTCAGCCGCACGCGGTTAAGGCAGCCCTCCGTACGGGACCGGAGCTGTTATTTGGCCGATGTAGCTCGTTCCGTGCTCCCCAGTGCCTGCAGATTCTCTGCAGGAAACCTGGAGCAGGAAAAGCCTTCTTGCTGGCATGGGGGCCGCGCCGACTTGGCATTAGGGTGTTTAGCACATCGACGGCAAACAGATAGTCTCCACTATTTCCCTACTGCGAGACTAACTCCGTCAGATCGGCGAGCATGTTGTTGCCCTTTCGAGCGTACACGCCTTGCGCTGACCATCTTGCAAGCTCTTTCTCATGTGGTCCTTCATCTGCTGCGTCGAACAGCTTGAGGCAGCCCTCCTTTTTGCTGGCCTTTGAGCGAGTTAAGCTATAACACCTTTCTGGCGGCCTTAGGCGCTTCGGCAGCCACGCCACTGGAGCGATTAGCGACTCGAGCATCTGAGCGCCGCTCGTCTACGAGCGGCCGTTAAAAATTAAAAACATATGCAAAACTCCATACGAGCGGCCACGCACGCTGCTTGATAGCGAACGTTGGCGAAAATCGCGAGAGACTCGAGAGACTGCGACGTCCAGGCCAGTGGCGCCCGTTAGAAGCAAGTACAAGTCCTGTCAAAACAATCCAAACATGGCCTGATGCCTCTAACATCTATATGAAATGCAATGAACCTTCATACTATCTATTTTTTTGCGAAATTTTCCAGCGCATGTTCATAATACTGCAGATCCATAATGCCCCCCCCCCCCCCCCACGGATTTGTTGTGTGAGAAGAGTATAGCTTTTCAAAGTTGTATGATTTTTTGGTTGGTACATAAAAATCACAATTTTAAGGTAATTTGGTCGGCTTTGAGATACAATATCTCAAAAACTAAGCTACGGATCGTCATTATTGTTTGTTCTATTGATAGATCTATTTATTAAGAAAAGAATATTATACTGTGTTGCTTTGCGTTTGGCGCCAGGCAAGTCAATATTTACCTACTATCCACTTTTTCACTATTCCAACTTTGATGGAAAATAAAAAAAAAATAATCACATATAATCGGCTATTTTTTTAAATTAAGTTCTTGGATTATTCCTCTATTAAATGCAAAAAGTTTCATGTGCCCGTTTTTGCCCTTTTTTTTAAATGTAAAAAAAGTGAAAAAAGTCATAGTGAAAAAAATGTGTTGCATGCATTGTTTGGGCAATTGTATGACATATAAACCTGTGAAAAACCCATTGTTGTTGTTGTTGTTACGTTCGTTATTGTCGAAGATACTTGACTTTGTTTTTAGTTATCTGTAATGCTTACCTGAGATCATTTTGTCAAATCCCCGGTCCCTAAATTCAGGTGCAGTTAACAGGATATACAATTAAATTACAGGGTACGCACCGAATACAGAAATTGCGTTGGCGTACAACTAGTCACACATCCCATTCAGGTAGGCACAAATCTTATTCGGACACGGTGCCAAGGGCTACCAAATTGCATAAATGACCTTATTGACCTGGACTATACAAAACAATAGGGGTAAATTTGTTAGGCATGAAAGCTAACTCTGTTCTTGAACCCTTAATCCAAACGAGTATATATCAGGTAATAGATTAGACTCTATCATAATTAAAAAAAAAACTATAACCTGGATTAGTCTACGACTGAAAGTTGGCGAGACAAGTACTGTTTTACACTTAACAACATGTCGTTGAGCAACCATAAATTATTTGACCTTGTTTAGGAAAGTCAACGCACATTACAAGTTTAAGGAGGTGGCCTTCGCAAGAACTTGATAGTTTCTACCGCGCACTATACCAGAGAAACGAAGGATATAAGAAATACACTCTGCAGGATGTATGCCCAGTCTGAAACCTCACGATGGGATAAAAAACACACATAATGACTGAGAAGATTAAAGCAAAAAAAACCACAAACCACCAGGACTGGAGCTTAACTAGTGAACCAGCCATGGCGTACATTAACAGAAGATGAACCCAGCACATACACCGGACGAGCAAGAGGAAGCCGACTAAAGGCATGGAAGGAGGGTTCAAATTTAACAAGAAAGAGGAAACTCGCTGATTCAAAATGATTTATCTACGGAATACAGATTGCTAAACACTTCAAAGCTGCAAGGGTGAGACAAATGAGACCTCTTCAACATGTTAGCAGCATCTTCAGATCCACTAATTTCATCACTGAGGCATGTAAGTCACGAAAAGCATTAGAAAATACTTATAGTTCAGAGGATTTCTCTTTTAGATATACCATCCTTTTACGGATTGTGATGAATATTTACAAAAAATTAAAAAAAAAAAAAACCAAAAATTATTTTTAATTATTGTAAGATAATTTTAGATTATAAAAACCATTAAAACGAAACAATATAAATCAAAAATTTAAAAAATATTTTTTGTCCTTCCCGTAAAGTTGATTTTTCACAAATTTCAACTTTGCATACCCATAAATAGGCACATGAAAGACTCAGATGCTATGAAACATGTTCGCCATTATGAGGCGACAAGATCTTTGATAACATTCACAGAGCAATCCACAATGGTATGACATACAAAAGTGTGTTTTATACACGGGTCAAACAACGCATGATCGTCACTGTATCTTATAGCTCGAAGATTTTCATTTAAAGATTAAAGCTTTAATGTCACTATTGCACAAAAGGTTCTTTGTTTGGAAGCGTGCAATGTTCATGTCCTATCTGTGGAATGGCAAAAGCGGGGCTTACCACATATACATATTCTACTTTGGCTAGAAATAAACATAGATCCGATAAAATCGATCAAATTATCTGTGCCGAACTACAAACGCAGCATGAGGATCCTTTGTTATTTAACATTTTAAGTCAATATGATTCATGGTCCTTGCGGTGCATTTAATAATAATCGCCATTCATGAAAAATGGAAAATGTAACAAAAGTTTTCCTCGACAATTACTTAACGAAACTGTGACTGGAAAAGATCGTTACCCATCTATATCGTAGAAGAGCGATAAAAGATGGTGGTAAGCAATTAATATAAATGGTAAATACATAAGCTAATCGTGGGTTGATAAGTCCTGGGATTCAACTATGCCGAAGCTGTATATGTCAAAACCTCCATACAAAACTGCTGAGAAACTTTTGCAATATGCTTTGTATTTCTCGTCAAGTTCAATTTCGGATAGTGCTCTTAAGCGTTGAGAATACTTAGACCCCTTCTACACACGATGAAGTGTTTGCCGTGCGGAAGCATCGTTTGGTAGGCCAAAGGGTGTAGAGCGGTTACAGCTGCAAGCTAATGGCCTTCATGACTTGTGAAGCACATGATGATTGATTTCTTCTCATTTGGCTATGCAGTTACTATCCGATTGCATGTAAACACAGAGCTGCACAGTGCTTGATGTGACTATAAAGTTATCGATCCGAAATATCGCACCAGCAAATATTAGCGCCAATAGTAAATACTTGTTTGGTTAAGAAAATTATACGTAGAAAATGTTCACTGAATCCATTTGATTTACTTGTTACTTCTTAAATCAATTATGTGTTACCAAATAAAACAATCGATGGCAAAGATGTTTATCGACCATAAATTTAAATCAGAGTTTCATTAAAAAAGAAAATGCTGCATGAAAAAACTTCATCGTGTATATGCGACCTGATTTGCGAAGATGTTTTAAAATAGAATGAAAAAAGAACTTCATGAAAAAACTTCATCTTGTAAAAGGGGTCTTATAAAGAGAGTTTCTCGGAAGATATTTTAAGAGCCTTTCATTTTTCACAAGACAGAAATATTGATGAAAGTATTGTGAATAATGTATTAAATAAATGTCTTAATTACATTGAAGATATTGTACTGTCTATTGGTGGTCAAAACTTGACTTATTATGGACTTCCACTACCAATTAGATCCGAGGAAATTGTTCCAAATATTGAATATCATAGAGAAACAAATTATGAAAATTGCGATAATTTTGTTGTTAATAATGAGCTACTCCTTACTGCTGAGCAAAAATCGTAAAAAAGGAAACGTAGGCTTGAGGATGCTACGGATAGCTTAACAACAGAACATCGGAAGCACTATCATCAAAGTATGTGAAGGAACAAGAGAGGACAAAAGCAACAATTACGAAAGCTGTGCAGATCGCCAGTCTTTTACGGCTGAAAAGGACTAAGGAAAGTATTCCAACGCAACTAAGCTCAGTCGAAATTACGTACACTTGTGAAGAAGCGTTTTCCCTATTTATGGACTTGGGGTTGACTAAGGAGAAATATGATTATTAACGAAGCTCCTCAAAACAACATAACGTCAACGTTCTTCCGGATATAAAAAAAAATGTATTTGCCAAAAATGAAGCAGTGCCACCTTATACAATAATAACAGTGACATCTGTAGAAATAAAACTCAAGTATTTAATGGATCACACTGATATGCGTCTAGTTGAAAGTTTGCCTGATGGAGAGGTCGAGCTTCTACCTGAAAATCTGACTCTACCCAATAAAAGGGGATGTGGTGGATCGTCTGGACAAAGCATAGACAAACAAATAATAAACACAGGAGACGAAACTATTTCGATTATGGCTTCTGGGGTTGCGTTACGCCTAAGGAACGTCTGACTTTGGAGAAATCTTCGACCATCATCGGTTCATTACTATCGCCCTATTTTCTTCAAATATGCGAAGGAGCCCTCTGCATTGATTAAATCAACTGTAAACGACATACAAAATCAAATTAGCCAAATGAAACCTACTGCTTTTCAAACCATAGATGGGAAAACATTCAAGGATAAGTTTTAATTCTTCCTGACAATGATTGATGGAAAAGCCCTTAAATGAAATTACAAAACACCTCCTCAACTTTGAAGTGTCACTCTGGTTTCACACTGCGAACGAATATGGAATGTCTCCGTTGCATTGCAGAATAAAGTGTATGGAATTTATTCTGAAGCTCGCGTTCGCACTTCCTCGGCCAGGAGAAACAATAACGGATAATACACCTCTTGAAGATATACAGAGTAGAAAGAAACTTAAACAAGCTGATTCTCGCCGAAAACTTGGATTAAAAGTTGATGCCCAAAACAAGGATACGGGGAAACGAAGTTTGGAAATACTTCGAGGAATTTTTAGAAAATGAGCCATCAATAACAATATATTAAAATGAACCTCAAAAAATCACCCAAAAATAAGAACTTAAATTTCATTTATTTAAGTTGAAAAATCAAATTAAAACAACTAAAAATGCGACATAGTCATTGAAATTATACAAAATTTTCAGTTATTATTAAATCAAACGTTTTTTTTTTAATTTTGCATTTGACTTTGGAATATTTTTATTTGCATATTTCTCCACACCGGATACCTAGCACTCTTGACGAATATCATTTCAAAGGTTGAGAAATTTTCTATGAATTGCTTTTTAAATTTTTCAAATCATTTCATTAGTTTAGAAGTTATGATTTTTGAAATGTAAAATGAGAAAAGGACCCACTGTGTGTCGTCAGCATAACCAATTTGCTAGCACCGTCAGCGTATGTAATTGGAATTGTGGTATCCCAACATACTTGAGGGGACCCAAACAGATCCTTGTGGGACACCTGCAAGAAACGTTGTACACCTTCTCCCCATAATCTGTTTGATACTTAAGCCTACGGTTCTCAACGTAGTTCCTCACGATCTCTACGAAGGTAGGCTGGAAACGCGGAAAATCACCAAGGCATCCAAAATGTTTGCACTAGTTAGTGGTGTTTAAAGGCATTTTTTTACTTCGATGGTCACAACGAGGACAGTACTGCTTGCTTCCAAAGCCGACCTGATAGCATCGGTAGTGGATCTCGCCCTTCTGAAGCCGAATTGGAACGGTGATAGGCCACCAGCGTTCTGTAGCATAGCAGCTATGATTGCCTCGAATACCTTGCCACAATTGTCGATGAGACAAATGGGCCGATATGATGAGGGATCATCCGGAGGTTGTCTGGCGTAGGCAGCAGCGGAGAGTTTCTGCACCTTTCCATCTGTCCGGAGAAAAATGCTTTCTTGCAGACAATTTGTATACATCGTCGGCAAAACAGTTGCGGCTGAAGCATGATTGCGAGACTCAGGCACCGGTTAGGAGCTCCGTCGGGACCAGGAGCTTTATTGGCCGATAGCTTCCGTGCTCCCAGCTGCAATTCCTCTGAGGAAACTGGAGAAAAGCCTTCCGGCATGGGGGCCGCGCCGACTGGCATTAGGGTGTTTGCACATCGAGGAAACAGAGTCTCCACTATTTCCCTAATGCGAACTAACTCCGTGGGCGAGCTGTTGTTGCTTCGGCTTACACGCTTGCTGACCATCTTGTAAGCTCTTTCTCATGGGTCCTTATCTGCTGAGTCGAACAGCTTGAGGAAGCCCTCCTTTTTGCTGGCTTTGATAGAGTTGCTTAACACCTTTCTTGCGGCCTTAGGCTTCGGCCACGCACTGAGCGATTAGCGACTGAGCATCTGAGCGACGCTCTCTCGAGCGACGTTAAAAATTAAAACATATGAAACTCCATACGAGCGGCCACGCAGCTGTTGAGCGACGTGCGAAAATCGCGAGAGACTAGCGACGTCACACAGTGGCGCCCGTAGAACAAGTCAAGTGTCAAAAATCAAAAATTGCGTGTGCCTCTAAAAATTATTGAATGAACCTACTTTATAGGAAATTTTCCAGCGATTTCAAATCTGCAATCCATAATGTAACCGGATTTTTTGTTAAGAAGATATAGCTTTTCAAAGTTGTTCTGATTTTTTGTGTTACATAAAAATTCACAATTTTAAGGTAATTTGGTCGGCTTGAGATACAATTCTCAAAAACTAAGCTACGGATCGTCATTATTTTTGTTCTATTGATAGATCTATTTATTAAGAAAAGAATATTATACGTTTGCTTTGCGTTTGGCCAGGCAATTCATATTTACCTACTATCCACTTTTTCACTATTTCTCAACGTTGATGGAAAATAAAAAAAAATTATATCACATTATATCGGCTATTTTTTTAAATTAATTTCTTTGATTATTCCTCTATTAAATGCAAAAAGTTTCATGTGCCCGTTTTTGCCCCTTTTTTTTAAATGTAAAAAAAGTGAAAAAAGTCATAGGAAAAAAATGTGTTGCATGCATTTTGGGCAATTTATGACATATAACGTGAAAACCCATTTTGTTGTTGTTGTTACGTTCGTTATTGTGAAGATACTTGACTTTGTTTTTCATTCTGTAATGCTTACCTGAGATCATTTGTCAAATCCTGGTCCCTAAATTCAGTGCAGGTACAGGATATACAATTAAATTACCAGGTACGCACCGAATACAGAAATTGCGTTGGCGTACAACTAGTCACACATCCCATTCAGGTAGGCACAAATCTTATTCGGACACGTGCCAAGTACCCAAATTGCATAAATTGACCTTATTGACCTGGACTTATACAAACAATAGGTAAATTTGTTAGGCATGAAAGCTAACTCTTTTCTTGAACCCTTAATCCAACACGGTATATATCAGGTAATAGATTAGACTTATAATTAAAAAAAAACTATAATCCTGGATAGTGCTACGACTGAAAGTTGGCGAGACAAGTACTGTTTTACACTTCAAACATGTCGTTGAGCAACCATAAATTATTGGACCTGTTTAGGAAGTCAACCACATTACAAAGTTCACGGAAGCTGCCTTCGAAGAACTTGATAGTTTATACGGCAATATACAGAGAAGCGAAGATATAAAAAATAAACTCTGCATGATGTATGCCAGTCTAAACTCACGATGGATAAAAACAAACATAATGACTGAGAGATTCAACACCAACACCAGGACTGGCTTAATAGTGATACCATCTGGGTACATTAACAGAAGATGAACCCAGCACATCCACCGGACGAGCAAGAGGAAGGCCGACTAAAGGATGGAAGAGTGTTCAAATTTAACAAGAAAGAGGAAAACTCGCTGATTCAACAAATGAGTTATCTACGGAATACAGATTGCTAAACACTTTCAAAGCTTCAAGGGTGAGACAAAATGAGGACCTCTTCAACATGTTAGCAGCCTCTTCAGATCCACTAGATTTCATCACTGAGGCATGTTAAGTCACGAAAAGAATTAGAAAATACTTATAGTTCAGAGATATTTCTCTTTTAGATATACCATCTTTTACGGATTGTGATGAATATTTTACAAAAATTAAAAAAAAAAAAAAAAAAAAAAAATTATTTTTTATTATTTTAATATTAATTTTAGATTATAAAACCATTAAAACGAAACAAGATAAATCAAAAAATTTAAAAAATTTTTTTTTCCTTCCCGTAAAGTGATTTTTCCACAAATTTCAACTTTGCATACCCATAAATAGGCACAGAAAAATCGTAGAATTCATTTCAAACGCTCATTTTATAGGTTGATTAATTATCTATCATATGCTTTTTAAATTGTTCGATTATCTCATTTGGTTCAAAAGTTATGATTTTTGATATGAAAAAACTCAAATGGCCCCACTGTGCGTCGCTCAGCGCTAGAATCAGTTCTAATTTTTAGTGCGTCGCTGAGCGATTATATAAACGCAATGCAGAAAATCTGTGCTGGAAGTTTAATTTCGGCTGTTCAAAGCCGCTGTGTTTTATGGAATGACACAAATAGAGACTACAAAAACCAAAAAATTACTGATAAGGAATGGAATGAAGTAGGCGTAATATGTGATTGTTCAGGTAAGTTTATTTTTTAAGGTGTATAAAGAATGAAGATATATATATACATATATATATATATATATATATAAAATACACCAAATTATATTATTATTAATTAACCTTTAAAATATATTTATTTAGCTACTAACGAAATATACCTTGGTGCAAATGCAGTTTTTACAAAAGGAAACTCTAACAAACGAAAAAAATGATTAACTAATTGCTCCAAGAAGTGTTATTGGTACTGATTGAAAAAATATGAAAATTAATGACTGAAATCCCACATATATTCAGTTAGCTCATTTCTGACATTTATTGCTAATTGTCCGCTTCTATTGGATTGCGAATGCTCTTCAGTACCAATAACACTTCTTGGAGCAATTAGTTCATCATTTATTTCTGTTGTTGTGTTTATGTAATCATGATCCGAATCTCCATCTCTCTCTACTTACATAATTATGCAAAATGCAAGCACATTTATTATGCTTATAGCTGGTCTGGTTTCGTCTCAATTTCTTTTGCAATATACGCCATTTTTGCTAAGTATACCAAATGCACCTTCATTACATTTACAGGCAGTTGCTAGCATTCATGGAATTTTTCGGTCTTGGCATTTAAATTTCTTTTTGGGTAGGGTCTTATTAAATAAGTTTTGAGTGGGAAGGCCTCATCACCAATTAAAAAAAGGGAAAAATTGTATTTGAGCCTGGTAAGGTTTGTGGGGGAGGAACATTAAATTTGTCCGATTCCAGCAATCTAAACAAAGTGGATCCACTAAAGGTGCCACCATCGCTCTGCCTCCCACTTCAATTGTGACAAATTTTTTGTCTGCATCAGCAACAGCTTGCAAAAACATTGAAAAGTAGTGTAAATAATTAAAATAATGCGATCCAAAATTCGCGGGGCACTTTATGCCCCTGCATTGGTTTATAGGGTGAACACCAAATCTAATTTTTTGCAAATTTTTTAATTGCCTGTAACGGCAAATACGGCTCTATACGGCATTTTAATAAGTAAACAACCTGAGCGACGTCACTCGACATGTGGCCACTTCACTCAGAGCGATCGCTCGCTGAGGTCGCTCGAGAGAGCGTCGCTCAGTCGCTCAGTCGCTAATCGCTCAGTGCGTGGCCGAAGCCTTAAACTCACGCTGCAATGAGTGCGTTGCATCCGACTCTCGTGTGGCTAGCCTCAGCTATATCCTCATTTTACCAAAACATACTGGTGTTGTGGCGTCTTTAGGTCTTCCTCTTAGGCATGCTTGCAGCACACGCAGCTACCATATTTGATATTGCGTCCGTAAAACCTCAAAACTGAGCTCATAGCATCAGGAGCTAAGTTATACCCCGATTCCACTAGAGCAAGATGCAAGTATGTAATTGGTATTCGAAGATGCCGCATCTTTTTGTATTAGAATCCCATTTGTACAATGGGAATCTTATTCAAATTTTCCCCGTTGGTCGGCTGCATTCCCAGTTGGTTCGAAACCGACCAACTGGGAATGTTAGAAGTTAACATTACAGAGCACTGAACAGAGCTTTGACATAGTCGATAGTATGAAATTTGTAATCGATACTTGGTTTTAACAGTGCCAATTTGAGTAAAACAGCTTGTCATCAAGTGCCTGTCCAAACAAACTGGGATATTCGTTAAACCATGTTTGCATTTTGCGCAAAAATTAAAGCAATAATTTTTACTTTTTTAGCTTCACTAATTTTATTTGTGTTCGAACTCATATTTGCTTCCAATTAAATATAAACGTATAATACACAAACAGCTGTCTGCTGTCTTTTTACAGACCCTGTTAAATCAAGATGCAACTATGCAATTGGATTTATAGTGGAATCACCTACATCTTTCACTCGCTGTTAATGAAAGATGCAGCCTAATGGAATCGGGGTATTAGATGAATTGGATGAGTTTCCCATTTACTTTTGACTCTTCCGTCAAGTTATGATGGTGCTATAACAGCCATAGAGACGCTTTCAGAAAACAATTTAACCTAAGCATATGTCAAAATACGTCTACTTGACCAGAAAATTAAAATCAAAAGTGTGAACAAAGATATAAGTGCTAAAGTGTTACTAGAAACGGGAAATTCAAAAATAAAGCAGTTCACAAACATTATGAAACCTTTTCAAAATAAGTTGAAATCGAAACTTAAGTGATTTCATTGTGGAAAACAAAGGCATTTGGAGAAAGATAGTTTTTTCTTTAAAAGGCAGGTGAGCAACCAAAATGTTGTCGCCGAAAATAATGGAAGAGAAAAACAGGCCCAAATTACAATAACAACACAGGAGCTTGGGTTTGCTTTTATGATTAGGAATCAATATTAAAGTGTGAACGCACGTGAGGTAGAGTTTATTCTTGATTCAGGGGCATCAGACATCATAAAAGTCACAACTTTGTTTTTTGAGTAGGAATATCTGGCAACAAAGGTGGCGATCGAAATAGCAAAGCATTGAGAGTGTATACATGTTCAGCCAAAGGAGTGGTTAATCTCTGTAGCTCCGAAAGGAAAATAGCACTAAACAAGTAAGAAGGCTCTAGTCGGGAGAGCCCGACTAGATGGATACCTGAACCCAGTTGCAATAAATAAATTAAATGTATGTATACTAGGGCTTCCATACGTCCAGGTTTACCGGGACATGTCCCGGTTTCAAGATTGATGTCCCGGTGACCCGGTGCACAGTAGGAATGTCCGGTCAAAAATATTATCGAAAATTTGCAAATGAATATAAATGTAATCAGCCATCTCTTGGCAGTTTATATCGATAGTTTTTTATATCGATAGTCGATCAGATTTCTTCCCTTCTCCAGCAACAGCCGTTCTTAATCAAATAATATTTTCGTCTTGTGTCAAGTTATATTCTGTTGTGTGAGCTATTTCTGTACTGGAAATCCTTCTTTTTGTATAAAACTTTATGCTCTTCTTTTGAATATTTGTTTAAACTGTATTTTTTCAGAAATTTTTACGGAAAATGCCAAAAAGAAAGTGTAAATTTTCAGACACGTACACAACAGAATGGTCATTTATAAAAAGAGAGCGAAACGAGCATGAAGTTTATTGTTCTGTTTGTGATTTATATTTGTCAATCAGCCATGGCGGAAAGTCTAGCGTTGCTGACCATGTTAAGAGCACGAAACACACATCAAGATTGGGTGCGGCAACAACTTCGCGAGATTTGACTACATTTCTGGTTAAGCATGACTCTAAGCAAGAGGAATTGATTTGTCTTGCAGAGTTAAGGAGGGTTTACAATGTCAGCTTAGCTTGGATTGAAGCTTTTAAAAATCTGAAATGTACGCTGATAGTTTAGAATGTCAGCGTGAACAATGCGATCAGCTGATTCGAACTCAGCTAACCCATGTGCAATGCAATTACAATGGCGCAAAAATTAACGATTTTTTTTTTTCATTTAACAATGTTTTATTGTTATATATTCGTTAATATGTACCAAATAAATATTAAAAAGTGAATTCTATTATCATTTACCTCAGATTTGAGCAAAATAGAGGCAAAAACCTTGGAGCTTTCAAGCACATGTTACTAAGTTCAAAAATACGCCATCTATTGACAGCTTTTAAAACAAAATTTGGAATAGTTTTTTTCCACTCCAAGCTGGATACAAGCGAAAGCGGTTACAGATTGAGAGTGAGTGAGACGAACTTATGTGAAAAATATGTGTGGTAGACAGAAGCAAAACATTTTCCAATCTCAAGCTGACATTGTAAACCCTTCCTTAAATCCTGCGTTTAAAACAGTCAATCATCACCAGTCCTTTAGCTCTATGGATTGTACCACCAAACTAAATAGAATTTTATTTCCGGATTCGTTTTTTATGGAATCTCAACAGATGCTAGCAACCACAAAGCAGAAAAATTGTTTCCTCTACTTCAGCACTTCTTTACAGAGGAAGAAGGAATGTAAATAAAGTTACTTAAATTAACCACTTTGCCAAATGAAACCTCAGAAACTGTAACTTCTTTCTGCGTAGACACCCTAAAAAAGAACAATTTTCCCTTAGAAAACCTTATGGCATTTGGCGCAGACAACACAAGCACGTGGAAGACGAGGACAACATTTTGCACAAAGATTCAGAAGGAATAGGAAAAGTTTTTGTGAAAATGCTAAAATAGAGTATAACTCAATTCTAAGTCATTCAAGAAGCAGGTGGCTATCGTTAGTTCCAGCAATTCAGCGTATTTTAGAACTTTGGCAGCCTCTTAAAGATTTTTTGGCAGCCGAAATAAAAAACCCCAAAAGCTATTATTGATTTCCTTAATAACCCTTTCTCCGAAGTTTATTTGCATTTTGTTCAAAGTCAAACATTGCTTATTGAAAAACAAGTTAAAGAAATTGAAAAAAATATGTTTCAATAATAGAAGTTGCACAATATAACTGATATCACCAACAGCATCAAAGACAGATTAGATCAAAAGTTTATTGGTAATCGAACGCAGGGCTTGTTTGAAAATTTAAATGGAAATGTTCTTCTTGCTGTACAATGTTTTTGAAGAGTATAACTATTTAAAATCTTATATTGGGGATCAAAACGAAGATTGACATTTAAATGACATGAATGAAAAATGGAAGAATTTTTTTTATAAATACTAAAGAGAAAGAGCGAAAAAACAATTTATTAGTTCAATTTCTGTGCGCTATTCCAGGACACAATGGAAATGTTGAGCCATTATTTTCACTGTTTCTTCACAATGGAGTAAGGAAAGAAACTCGTTCAGCATAACCACTTTGGAAAGCATCATGCAATGCAAATTTAATTATTCTATGACATGCGTAGAGTTTGATAATTATATTAAAACGAAAAAGCATGTCATTGAGCAAACAAAAAAAAAAAAAAAAAAAAAAAACTGGAAAATATGAACGCGCCAAGCCATAATAATGAGTAAAAAGTCTAATACATTTTTTTAAAAACTCAATGACTGATGTTAAGTTCCTGTCATTATAAGATTATTAGTTTTTGATTAAGAAAATATTATTAAGTTACTTGTGCATTACATGCTGTATAACTGTGCACAATGTATTATTTTGATTTTTAATTTTTTTCTTGAATACATTTCAAACGGCAACTAAAAATGATGTTAAATGTGTGTACGTTTTTTAGTTGAAAAACAAAAAAAAAAAAAAAAAAAAATAAAAAATTGCAAAGTTGTCCCGGTCAAGCTCTTTAGATTTATGGCAGCCCTAATGAATACTGACTTAGCTTCAATCGATTTAGTTCAATATCTCTTTCAAAGTTGTCGAGATAGAGTCACTAAATTGGGTATGAAGATAGCTGGTAACGACTTCCAAAGATTTGCATCAAAAATTTGAATGCCACGCCTACCCATACTGCTCTCAGCCCTCCTTCCCAAACTTTGAGCTAGAGTCACCAAATGTGGAAGGAAGATAGCTGGTGGATCCCTTTCTGCACAAGACAAATATTTGAGACAGCGTACAACACTGCCGCATCCGTACCCCTTTCCAATCCGGCCTCTCTTTAACGGGTTTAATGCAGCAACGTTTCCAATTGTTTAAATTTCGGTGAATATTCTTGCATATGCGGAGAAACATTGTTCAAAATCTGTAGAAATAACGGGAAGCCATTTTCACGTTTGAGTCCGCGGCAACTATACCGTCATTAAAAATGCCATTTATTTCTATAAGAGATTTGTATAACTTATTTCTGCTGAGAATGGTGCTAGCTTTGCGGAATATGTTTTATTTTCTAAAGTAGAAAGGAAATCGCTGAGTTGTGACAAAGTAAGAAATTTGTGCTGTTGCTTTTGAATAATATGAAAGACTATGCTTTATAATGCAACATTTTTAAAATATATTTGTTGGAGCAGTAGTTTGTAGTTGCATTAGTTAGTTAGCTAAGCCGATCGGCAATTGCCGACGGCGCACTCGTGCGGCCGAGTTGTGGCTGATGCACTTGTCGTAAGGTAAGCAAATTCAATTTTCGAACATCATCTGAAGCCACCGCATTAAAACTTTACTTGAACAACGAAAAAAAAACCGCGTCTCAAATTTTTTTTTAAATATTTTAATAATCTAAAAACTATTAGATTTTTCATTGGCGCCCGAGCAGGGACTTCGGCTTTTTTTTTTTCAAATCGTTTGTTTGACAACTCAACACAAAAACTTCTTTGAATTTGCTGCTTTTGCCATCTTGGACGCTGCTTAATCTGGAATTTCCATGGAGAATCAAAGGAGATCACTTTCTATAGAATCGCTAAGAAAGCCAGGTATTGTTTTGCCAAAAATTTAGATTGAAAATAGAAGTTCGTTCGTCGCTATATACAGAAATACGTTCATACACGTATAATTTAGCTCAAATTCTGGCACCTTGTGCATTAAATTTCGTGGACATATGTAATAAATGTAAAAAGTTGTACAGCATATAAAATATATAATATTGTCACATACGTATATTCGTGATTTAAATAACCAAAACGGCAACATATCTACATACATACATATATAAAAGTGAATAAATAAAAAATTCAATACAATAAACAAAATAAAGGTTTGAAACGGTGGTCTATTTATTGCGTTTCATAAAGTTCGTGTGTTTGTGCAACTGCAAAGTGTTTTTTGGTTTTTGCTTCTCTACTAATTGCTACGTAACAATAAATGTACATACATTAGAACATATGTTTGCACTTGCACATACACACAACTTTTGTTAAACATTTTTAGGCATTAACATCTGATTGTTCGTTCGTTCGTTAACCTTTCTTGGCTTTGTGCTTGCGCTTGCATTGATTTTATACATTGGTCTGTGTATTCGTGCGCTTGCGCCACATTTTGCCGCTTGTTTTTTAACTACCCCGCATATTTTACAACTTTACCCACAAAGTGGCTGCAGCAACCGTTCTTGCTTATTTACGGTCGCTTGGAGCGTTTTCGTTTGTTTGTTCACATATCGCCAAGAGTGCGTGTGTGTGTTCAGTAAGCAAGCTTAGCGTTTTGGTAAATATTCGCAGTTCGTGCGTTAAGGTAGCTCACAAAGTGTGCAAAACTTTTTTCTGCGTTTTTAAAGGTTATTTTTAGTCAGCTTAAATATGTCTGAGGCCCAATATCTCAATGTCCGGTTAAATTTTCGTTTAGCTAACTGCCGCATTATTTTGCTGGTCGAGTTAAAACAATTTGGTTTTCTCAATGCCAAAATAACCTTTCATCGATAAGTAACTATCGCCTTAACAGCGTTGCCACATATACACACAGCGTTGCCATTTATAGCGAGCGCCTCAGCTGTTTTTTGTTATTGTTTTGGTTGGGGACTTGCAAATTTTGCACATTTTAAATATATAAAATATAAAATTAAAAAGACACGCCTGATTGCAAACTGTTCCGTGGGAAAAACTTTTCGCTTTCTGAGGAGCATTTGTTGGTGGAACTTGTGGAGTCGAATCAGCATATTTTAGAGTGCAAGAAGAGCGACGCCGTTACGTGGAAGCAGAAGGACGAAGCCTGGCAGAAACTTGCTGCTCAGTTCACTGCGCAAACTGGTGTTAGTCGTTCGTGGAAAGCCTTGAAGGACAAATATGCTGTGCGATGCCATTTTTTTTTAATAACAAAATAAATATACAATTCAAGGGACAGCTGTTTCCTTTATCGATGATTCTTATCGATATATCGTGACTTCAACGCGCTATAAATTTTAACCGAGACCCAGCCTTCCGGTTAGTTTGTTTCTCATATACTCCTAACCGAACATTGAGAGACTCAAATTCGACTAAACTTAGAATAAGTTGACTAACCGGACATTGAGATATTGGGCATGAGTCAGATTAACTGTCACTCGAAAAGCCAACAGTATCTAAGACTAATGTTAAGTAAACCATTATGTTTGCAGAAGTTTGATAAAGTGAATGCTGACATTGCTCACATGCCAACAGCCTTTAAATTAAAAAAAAAAATCTCATCCGACAAAACAGAGTTAGCATGTTGACTAGAATTATTAGAAGGGTATGTTGGAAAAGCTATGAACTTACAGGTAGAGCTGGACAGTTTAAATTATTTAGTATCGTGTTTTTCAGATGAAGCATTGGGTGTTGTTAAGCCATATCAGCTCATAGATTGTAACTACCCTAAGGCCCTTGCTAGTCTAAAGTCAGTTTACGACAATAAATGCTTTATATTTTTTGATACAGTGTCGATATGCCAAGCATGACAAAACCATCTGCGTCGAGTTTGAGATCGATGGTAGATACAGTGTCTGCGATTTATGCATCGCTGTCGTTTTTCGGTGACGACAAAGACATTTCAAATGCAATGATTATTCATATGGTCATGGCTAAAGTAGACCATAAGACTAAGTCTCGTTTTGAGGAGCAGCTTGGTTATGATAAGCTGCCATCTTGGGAAGATTGTGCTAAGCAGTTAAATAGGAGGTACCAATATTTGGCTGCAGAAGAGTCAACTCGTGACAAATCAAAAATATGCAATGAAGTGAGAGAGCCTCAACATAATTTTTCATTTGCATGTTCTAGCTCAGGGCATAGGTCGTCGTTTGCATGCACTTTTTGCAACTCTGCAGATCACAATATATACATATTCTTGTCCGTCATTCAGTGCTATTTCTGTTATGCAACGATTTGAGTACGTCAAAACTCAAAAGATGTGTCTGAACTGTTTGACCATGGGATACATAGTTTCGAACTGCAAGGCGTCGAAGTGTCGTGTTTATTCAAAGCCTCATCACTCTTTGCTTCATAGGTATAATGCACCAGCACAAATTGAGGTAGCTGCACTTCAAGCCTCAAATTCAGAGGCATATGTTGGTCGCATGCGTAATTCGGATCAAGTCGCTCTTGCTACCACCGTCGCACAGTGGGGCCATTTGAGTTTTTTCATATCAAAAATCATAACTTTTGAACCAAATGAGATAATCGAACAATTTAAAAAGCATATGATAGATAATTAATCAACCTATAAAATGAGCGTTTGAAATGAATTCTACGATTTTTCTGTGCCTATTTATGGGTATGCAAAGTTGAAATTTGTGGAAAAATCAACTTTACGGGAAGGAAAAAAAATATTTTTTAAATTTTTTGATTTATATTGTTTCGTGTTAATGGTTTTTATAATCTAAAATTAATATTAAAATAATTAAAAATAATTTTTTTTTTTTTTTTTTTTTTTAATTTTTTGTAAAATATTCATCACAATCCGTAAAAGATGGTATATCTAAAAGAGAAATCATCTCTGAACTATAAGTATTTTCTAATTCTTTTCGTGACTTAACATGCCTCAGTGATGAAATTAGTGGATCTGAAGATGCTGCTAACATGTTGAAGAGGTCCTCATTTGTCTCACCCTTGAAGCTTTGAAAGTGTTTAGCAATCTGTATTCCGTAGATAAATCATTTGTTGAATCAGCGAGTTTCCTCTTTCTTGTTAAATTTGAACACTCTTCCATGCCTTTAGTCGGCCTTCCTCTTGCTCGTCCGGTGGATGTGCTGGGTTCATCTTCTGTTAATGTACCCAGGATGGTATCACTATTAAGCCAGTCCTGGTGTTTGGTGTTGAATCTCTCAGTCATTATGTTTGTTTTTATCCATCGTGAGTTTAGACTGGCATACATCATGCAGAGTTTATTTTTTATATCTTCGCTTCTCTGTATATTGCCGTATAAACTATCAAGTTCTTCGAAGGCAGCTTCCGTGAAACTTTGTAATGTGGTTGACTTCCTAAACAGGTCAAATAATTTATGGTTGCTCAACGACATGTTTGAAGTGTAAAACAGTACTTGTCTCGCCAACTTTCAGTCGTAGACTAATCCAGGATTATAGTTTTTTTTTAATTATATAGTCTAATCTATTACCTGATATATACCGTTTGGATTAAGGGTTCAAGAAAAGAGTTAGCTTTCATGCCTAACAAATTTACCTATTGTTTGTATAAGTCCAGGTCAATAAGGTCAATTTATGCAATTTGGGTACTTGGCACGTGTCCGAATAAGATTTGTGCCTACCTGAATGGGGTGTGTGACTAGTTGTACGCCAACGCAATTTCTGTATTCGGTGCGTACCTGGTAATTTAATTGTATATCCTGTAACTGCACCTGAATTTAGGGACCAGGATTTGACAAATGATCTCAGGTAAGCATTACAGAATGAAAAACAAAAGTCAAGTATCTTCACAATAACGAACGTAACAACAACAACAAAAATGGGTTTTCACGGTTATATGTCATAAATTGCCCAAAAATGCATGCAACACATTTTTTTCCTATGACTTTTTTCACTTTTTTTACATTTAAAAAAAAAGGGGCAAAAACGGGCATGTAGTGGTGGGGTGGCTTTTCCGATCTTTTGGGTTTGGTTGTAGAGCAGTGCTATCTATATATGTATAATTATATATATGACCACGATGCGTGAAGTAATAAAACACTTGTTTCCTGATTAAGTATTTATTCTCAAGTGCCGAGTTTATGTAAATGGAACATAGTTCTTAGCATAAAAGGTAAATGGAATTGATACAAATGTTGCAGAAATTGCTTATTATTGCAGAGAGAGCCGCGGAAGTAAGAGCGGCAGTTCATGTTTGATTCTGAGTACTTTTAGGCATGAACATACCGCCCCCCTTGCAGTATTGCAATATTTAAAAAAAAGGGATTTATTAGTGGCTGCAGGATCCTGATAACACCCAGCCAAAAACAGTGCTCTGGGCCACAGGAGCTCCTCCTTGGCTGGAAATGACGCCGGGAAGTAGAATTTCTGGGTAGACGTCAGCTCCCAGCACTATACTAACCGAGCTCGGTTGAAACCAGCGGTCGTCCGCGAGCACGATGTTGCTTGTATTAGCACGGAAACGCTCTGCGATCGGCTCACTCGGTGTGTGGAACCTGGTAGGAACCGCCTGGAAGATAACTTCCTTCTGGAAGTCGGAGCACCGTGACTTGAGAACCGCGGTGCATGCATTCTCAGAACCGACTCGGGTGACGGATAGGGCGAAAACCTTAGCCAGTGGCGTGTCGATTCGACTCAAAGGGCAGCACGGGTCGACCACTGCCCGGGTGTCGAATATTTTTGAGCCCGTATCCACTCTCAGGAAACACCGTTGGCATCACGGTGGTTTTTTTGGTGTGCCAAGATTGAAGCAAGCGAGAGGCTGTTCGGTGCCCCTTTGTGGGAACGTAACGGGGATTCGTCACGTGAAGGCCGGGCTTGGATGGTCGCTGGCGTGGGCTGGCATGCCTCGTGCATATGAAGCAGGGTGTGATGATCACCCTGACACACACGACATCTGTCTTCTCGGCGGCAGGTTGACCCAGAGTGCTGATGGGCAAGGCACTTGGGGCAGTACTTGTTCACAAGCACTGCCCTTAGCCTCTTCTCGGCTGTTAACCGCATGAACCGTTGGCACTTTTTGAGCGCATGGACTCCACGGCAGACTCGGCAACGGAAGGAGTTAATTCCTCGAGTACGTCTGTCCTCGGCTGCGCGTGAATTACCTTTTCTGGGAGCCATCTTCTTTCCTGGTAGATAACTAAACGATAGATAACGTATTCGAAATTAGTTGGATGCTATGGATACTAGAAGGAGCGGACGAGCACAAACGAATATGGAAATAACGGAGTTGTTTAGTAGAAGAAACATCTAAAACTTGTGCTTGAGCAGTTGGCTCGTTAGGAAATAGCACAAGCTTAGCTACGGGTCTCTTAATTACACCGCGTGCCGTCAGAATATCGACGACCCGTACATTATTGTCAGAGCCTAAATATGTCTTTTGAACGCGTCCTAGCCGCCACTCATTGGCTGGGATGTGGTCTTCCTTGATAATGACCATGTCGCCTGGTTGTAGATTTCTTTGCTGCGATTGCCACTTGACCCTTTTATGCAGCTCTTTTAGGTACTCTTCCTTCCAGCGGACACAAAGTTGCTGGTTGAGAGCCTTGAGGCGTTGCCACCTGTTCAAAATTGACACTGCACTCTCCTTGATTTCGGGCTCGCATATGGACAAAAGCGGTGCTCCGATTAGAAAGTGACCAGGGGTAAGGGCCAAAAAATCAGTTGGATCTTCTGACATGGGGGAGATGGGTCTCGAGTTGAGACATGCTTCGACTCTAGAGAGCAGCGTTGATACTTCTTCGAACGTGTACTTAAACGACGAAGTGGATTTGTAGAAAAGAGCTTTAAAGCTCTTTACACCAGCTTCCCACAAGCCACCCATATGAGGTGCACCTGGTGGGTTGAAACGCCACGATAGCTTTTGTTGGCTATAATTGGAAAGAATGCATTTTCGTGTAGCTTCGAGGAAATCTTGGTCAAGAACCTTGGAAGCTCTGACAAACGTTTTACCGTTGTCAGAGAACATTTGCTGGGGACAACCACGTCGTGCAGCGAATCGAGCAAATGCTGCGAGGAATTTCTCCGTGGTCAAATCGGTTGTGGCTTCCAGATGAATAGCCTTAGTACTGAAGCACACAAAAAACGCAAACATAGCCCTTGGAAATTCGACAAGCGCGGCCAGTAAAACTTTTTATGTCAAAGGGTCCGGCAAAGTCGACACCCGTGTGGGTGAAGGGTCTGGAAAAGGTGGTTCGTTCAGCTGGCAGGTCACCCATGAGTTGGGTTTGGAGTCGCTTCTTGTAGACGACACAAATCTTACAGGAATTTATTGTGGCCTTAATGAGGACTTTGACCTTTGGGATCCAATACCTAGATCGAATCAGACGCAGCATCAGCTGGTTGCCTCCATGAAGCGAAATGCGATGAGTGAAAGAAATAAGTAAACGGGAAAAACAGCATGAGTAAGGGATCAAAATTTGGTGCCGTTCATCGTAGCTCAAGTTCTTGGATGCTCTAACTCGGCCGCATGCTCTTATAAGCCCATTTTGGTCCAGGAATGGGTTCATGTTGATTATATGACTGGACTTAGGGAGTGTGCTTGATGAGTCTATCTTGGACTTCAGACAGTTCCTTACTACTGAGCTCGTCTGGAAAGCTTTCGGATCCCTTTCGACAGTTTGTAACAAAACGATGCACATAGGCTATCACACGTAATGCTCTGTTAAAATCGGAGAAACGCTCAAGAACGTCGATAGAGGGAATAGTAGCCGCTAGGTTAGCCTTTATGGAACGCTGCTCTAAGTTAGTTTCCAAATAGGAATCGGATGAGGAAGGCCACTGTTCTTGGGTGAATTTTAGCCATTCTGGTCCTTGCCACCACAACTTACTGTCCAAAAGTTCCTTTGGTGAAACTCCCCTACTGGCTAGATCTGCTGGATTAAACTCAGAGCGAACGTGAGACCATGTCCCCGTGTCGGTTGCTTGTTGGATTTTTGAGACCCTATTACCCACAAACGTAGTCCAAGTACAGGGGGGCTTGTTAAGCCAAGCTAAGACAATTGTGGAATCAGTCCAAAAGAAACAATCGACCTTTTCACTGGTCAATTGAGGAAGGAGTGTGCTGGTCAGTTCTGCGAGAAGTACTGCACCACACAACTCAAGCCTTGGCAGGGAAACAGTCTTGATTGGGGCTACTCGGGTTTTCGAAGTGAGGAGATGCGTATAGACCTGGTCATTGACTTCAATACGGGCGTACAGAGATGCGCCGAATGCACGTTGTGATGTATCGCAAAAGCCATGATACTGCAGTTTGGCAGAATGTTGGAAATGTAACCATCTTGGAATGCGGATCTTTCCCAAAACGGGGTAGGATGTTAGGAACTCCCTCCAACGGCGATCGAGCTCTTCAGGCAACACGTCATCCCAATCTAGCTTCTGGAGCCAAATCTCCTGCATAAATATTTTTGCACGCACGATGACCGGTGACAACCATCCAGCAGGGTCGAAAAGCTTAGCAATGCTTGAAAGAACATCGCGTTTGGTGAAAGATGTCTGCAGTATTATGGTGGACGGGGAGAAGAAAAACTCATCGGAGTCGGCTTGCCATCTAATTCCCAATGTCTTGGCGACACTGGCTTCTTCGATTTCCAAGAAATCGTCTCGAAGCAAGTGATCTTTTGGAATTTCCTTCAAAACAAGTCTTTCATTTGCTGTCCACTTTCGTAATGGAAACCCAGCACTCGCTAGAGCCTTACGGAGTTCTCGTATCTTAAGAATCGCCTGCTCAACGGAGTGAGCCCCCGCCAGAACATCATCCACATACATATGCTCGGAAATAATGTTACTAGCGAGAGGAAACTCTTCTTTTACATCTGAAGCAAGCTGCTGCAAAGCTCGGATGGCCAAAAAAGGAGCACAATTGACACCAAAGGTGACTGTGTCAAGTTCGAAATCGCACAAATCATTATTTTTGTTTCGGAACAGAATCCGCTGATATGGAGTGTGCTTGGAATGCACAATGATCTGGCGATACATCTTGGTGATGTCTGCATTAAAAACGTAGCGAAAATAACGCCACTTGAGGATCTGTATGGTCAGATCGGATTGTAGGACTGGTCCTGGATATAGGACATCATTCAAACTTTTGCCGTTTGTCGAAACACTGGATGCGTTAAACATAACGCGAACTTTCGTAGTAGTGCTGTCTGGCTTGAAAACAGCATGGTGGGGAAGATAAAAATGGTTACAGTCAACACTTGGAGGGACTTGTCTCATGTGACCTAAGTCTATGTACTCCTGAATCACGGCGTCATATTGCTCTTTTTGAGGAATGTTTCTCTGCAAACGGCTTTCGTTCTTTAGAAACTGAGCTAGCGCAATGGACCTTGAATGTCCCAACTCGATGTGATCAGGGTTCCGAAAGGGTAGTGTGACTACATATCTTCCATCTTTATTTCTCTTAGTGGTGCGGACAAAATTGCTCTCACACTTGGATCCGCGTCTTTTATCGGACTTAGAGGAAGATCCTCCACCTCCCAAAACTTTGTGAGAAGCTTATCTAACTGGAGTTTGGGATCGACGGAAACCTGTGTTGTGAACGCGCGAATGGATGAGCCAATACCTTTGGCTATTGGGCCTGTGAGAATCCAGCCAAAGATAGACTCTTGCCCTAATAGAGTTCCGCAGATGTTGGATTGGGAGCCGCCTAATAAAATGGACGGAAGGATATCTGCACCAAGAAGCACATCTATCTGTGAGCTCCTATAAAACGTAGGGTCAGCCAATTGGATATTTGGCAAGTCCTTCAATATGCTTTTGGGGATTGTATACGAGGGAAGGTTACCTGCCAAATGAGGAATCACATACGCTGAGGATTCAATTTGAATTCTCGGCTTTGTTGGGGAGCCTATTAAAAAGTGGCACAACTTCTGAGGCTTGGCTGAAACGGTTTGATTTAACCCACTTATTTGGGCTTGAACGGACTGGAAAGGAAGCTTAATCAAATTGAAAATTCGAGTCGAAATGAACGTTGCTTCCGATCCTGAATCAATCAGTGCACGTGCCTTGTACGTGGTACCTGCATAACAAATATTGATTAGAGCAGTGCCGAGCAAAACACCTTGTGTGTTTGCTGAGAAAAAGGTTTGTACCTTGGATGGTATGTTTGCCGAGGTGGTTGGATTGGAGGCTGTCGCATGAGACGCTTGAGATCGGAGGTCGCTTCGATGCAGTAGTGTATGATGGCGACCTTTGCACGTGAAGCAACTATGTGCACTCGTACAATCTTTAAGGAGATGGCCTCTTGCGAAGCAATTCAAACATAACTTATGCTGCTTGATAGTGTCGGATCGCTCCTGGACAGACATTTGTAAAAATTTAGGACAAGTACGGATTGGATGGTTCTCTTTGTCGCAAAGTTTGCAAGTTTGGATCTTGGCAGTGACTTTGGCTTCAAAGGAGTTCACTCTTTTGGAAGGGGGTTCTTTTCTAGTAGCCTTTACTGCCAGCTGAGGAGCTACATGGGGGCGTACATCTTCTATTGCTTCTAGGGTTCGGTACCGCTCTAAAAGGAAATTATTCAACTCACCCCAAGTCGGAATATCTGCCGTACTATGTAGAGACTGTTCCCACAGTGATAGTGTGAGTTTCGGAAGCTTTGAGGAACACATAAAAACGAGGAGACAATCCCAATTCTCAGTGGAAATATATGAAAGTTCTAAAGCCGACAGGCACCCTTGGATGGTGCTCTGTAAATCCTTTAATGCGGCTGCAGACTCGTGAGAAATGGGTTGGATATTAAAGAGAATCCGAAGTTGACTGTTGATTAACAGTCTTTTGTTTTCAAATCTATTGACGAGTGCCTGCCACGCTGACGCAAAACCATCATTCGTCAGGGGGGATTTGGACACGATAGCCTTAGCATCGCCACTCGTCTTTGAATTTAAATGGAAAAGCTTTTCGACTGGGGTAAGACTTGGATTGTTGACATACACCGCTGTGAAAATGTCCCGGAACGTAGGCCATTTCAAATAGTCTCCGGAAAAGACTTCGGTGTCAACAGGCGGTAATCGGCAGCCTCTCGGCTGATAGGAAACATTCGGACTCGGAATTGGTATCGTAGCGTTCTCAATATGCTCGCTAAGCATGGATGCACAACGCTCGTACGCCCCATAGCAATGGTCATATTTTGAATGTAGGATTTCGGTGTCGGTTACATTGCTGTGTCCCGCAGATTCGGAGAGCGCTTTTGAACAGCGCTCGAATTCCTGCTCGACCTTTTCCCACAAGGTCCGAATCTGTTCTAGTCTAACTTTGAGCGTGTGCAGTGACACGTCGGAATTGGAGGCGAATTTAGTCTCAAATTGACTGAGACGATCGGTCACGGAAATGAATGTTGTTAAGGTAAACATACTCTGCATTTTTAGTTTCTGATCGACGGATCTAGTAATTAGCGGCGGAACTGTAATTGGACACTTTGCAGATGTGGACGCTACGAATGTAGTTGGATCAGAACTAGATCTTTTATGGAGCCCGGACGGAACGGCAAGAAGATTATTTTTATCCTTGGCAATGTCACTTTGCATGCTAGGATCTTATGCAGCAAAAACAAAAAAACTTTTTTTTTTTTTTTTCGGACGACGTACATATAAAATCAAAGATACAGTAAGTACGGTTAGGAAGAGTGGAGTGGAACGACCAAAGAATGAATAATTAATAACAATTATTTAATTTAAGGTCAGCAATGCACACAAAAAATACTAATTTTAATAATCGCTAATTATGTATATTATTAAAATAATTATTCTTGGATATGGAGTATTTAATAATTTTGCGATCGATAAAAAACAAAAATATATAAATCACGAACATATAAAAATATGTGAACGTCGGATGCTGAACGCAGCTGCGATGCTAAACGATAGTATTTGTGTGAGTGCGTGGATATCGATAACTGATCGTGACGATAGTTTTGTATGTACATACATATGTAGTAACAAATGAACTTGCAATGCTTGTGTTATGATTATGAATAATTGTAGCCAAATACTGTTTAAAATATGTTAATTAGTTATGTGATTGTATTTATTATCGGCCGCCTTGTTGGAAGTAAATATTCTTTATTAATCTCTTTGTGTTGCGGCGGCCAAAAATTTTATTTAGTTATATTTTGTTGCTGTTGGTTATGTGCATGTGCAAGTCCAGTGTTTATTTAAAATAAAATATGATTTACTAAAATGGTTAGCAACTATATAAATGGAGTGTTATATTATGTTGATAAATGTGAATAATGTCTGTCGGCGTTGCGTATTTAATATATATGTAGTACGCTTTGCTTAGGCCGACAGCTTATTGTATGTGTGTATGTAAATTAATATTTTGTGGCAATTTATATGTGTAAAATAGTCTGTGGTAATGTATGTTTGGATATTGGAAAATTATTTAACATATGACTTGCATATGTCGGCAGCTATGTATGTAGTAATTGTTGCGGATATGTGCAAACTATATGTGTAGCATAAATTGTAAAATAAAACACGTCTTTAATGGAAATGCTTATGTTCCTTATTATGTTGTTAAATGTGAATAAAGTCTGTCGGCGTTGCGTATTTAATATATATGTAGTACGCTTTGCTTAGGCCGACAGCTGATTGTATGTGTGTATGTAAATTAATATTTTGTGGCAATTTATATGTGTAAAATAGTCTGTGGTAATGTATGTTTGGATATTGGAAAATTATTTAACATATGACTTGCATATGTCGGCAGCTATGTATGTACATACATATGTATGTATGCTTGAGCTGCGCTGAAGTGCCGGCATATGCTTGTAGATATGTATGTAGTAATTGTTGCGGATATGTGCAAACTATATGTATAGCATAAATTGTAAAATAAAACACGTCTTTAATGGAAATGCTTTTGTTCCTTATTATGTTGTTAATATTTTATGTGAACAATTTTTCTTGCAAGTGCATTTGGATGGAGAAGAAATATGGCGGACTTGAAGCTGCACTTTGAGTTTTTACATTCGTACATGTATATGGAATTGTAGATGTATGTACGTACATACATACAAATATGGAGGACAGCCATTGCACTTGCACTTTTAATATATGTATATATGTAAATTGATTGCTCGTTTTGGAGATATAGCGGACTGTATGATGCTGTATGTTTCGATATGTTGTATTAAAGCGGACTGTATGATGTTGTATTTTAATAAATGTGAGAAAAAGAATAACTTAACTTTTTTTCTTTTCTCTTCGTTGGACTTTGATCGGTAAGTCACCGTTGAAAGCTGGGGCGAGCGGAGTTGGGGGATGAATCCTGATTTTCCTTGAAAATCCTTTTGAAAATCCGGCTCGAAGGACCAAAATGTAGTGGTGGGGTGGCTTTTCCGATCTTTTGGGTTTGGTTGTAGAGCAGTGGTATATATGTATAATTAAATATATGACCACGATGCGTGAAGTAATAAAACACTTGTTTCCTGATTAAGTATTTATTCTCAAGTGCCGAGTTTATGTAAATGGAACATAGTTCTTAGCATAAAAGGTAAATGGAATTGATACAAATGTTGCAGAAATTGCTTATTATTGCAAAGAGAGCCGCGGAAGTAAGAGCGGCAGTTCATGTTTGATTCTGCCTACTTTTAGGCATGAACAGGGCACATGAAACTTTTTGCATTTAATAGAGGAATAATCAAAGAAATTAATTTAAAAAAATAGCCGATATAATGTGATATAATTTTTTTTTATTTTCCATCAAAGTTGAGAAATAGTGAAAAAGTGGATAGTTGGTAAATATTGAATTGCCTGGCCAAACGCAAAGCAAACAGTATATCTTTTTTTTATTCTTTTCTTAATAAATAGATCTATCAATAGAACCAAAAATAATGACGATCCGTAACTTAGTTTTTGAGATATTGTATCTCAAAGCCGACCAAATTACCTTAAAATTGTGATTTTTATGTAACACAAAAAATCAGACAACTTTGAAAAGCTATATCTTCTAAACAAAAAATCCGGTTACATTATGGATTGCAGATTTGAAATCGCTGGAAAATTTCCTATAAAGTAGGTTCATTCAATATTTTTTAGAGGCACATGCAATTTTTGATTTTTGACACTTGACTTGTTCTACGGGCTCCACTGTGCGTCGTAGATATACAATATAGATTCGGACAGTTGCATCCAGCAAGAGTGTTGCTGGACAGTGGCTCGCAGATAAATTTGAAGTCTGACAGCATGGCCCAGAGGCTACGGCTTAAACGTGAGCCAACTTCCCTTCCTATCTCAATGGCAGGTGGCGCAACGACTAATAGCAACAATATTGTTTGTGCATCATCAGTTCAATCTCGTTTGAATTGGATCAATGTCCAATCCGGTCGAAGGCTGTTCAACAAACACATGTACAAACAAGTAAGAAGGCTCTAGTCGGGAGAGCCCGACTAGAAGATACCCTGAACCCAGTTGCAATAAATATATTTTATTTATATAAGACTTTGGTATACTGGCTTAGCTTCCATCGATTAAGTTCAATATCTCCGGTGTTTCTCAACCGATTTGGACGAAATTTTCAGAAAAGTTCTATCATTATCCATTACTTCAACCCTCATTTTTAGATTTTCCAAATTCGATATTTTATTGTTATCGATATTATGTGTATATCGGAAACCAGAATAGTTATCGATAATTTGAAGCAAACTTGTTCTGCTCATGGTATAGGAGAACTTAAATACAAAATCAGAAGTCTCTAGCTCTTGTAGTCTTTGAGATCCACGCGTTCATACAGACGGTCAGACGGACAGACGGACAGACAGACGGACAGACGGACATGGCTATATCGTCTCGGCTGTTGATGCTGATCAAGAATATATATACTTTATAGGGTCGGAGATGCTTCCTTCTGCCTGTTACATACTTTTGCACAAAACCATTATACCCTTATTTACCCATTTTATGGGTTAAGGGTATAAAAAACTGTGCAACGGTTAACTACTGGTCGCTTATAATTTAATCTTCCCTTTAAGACCGATCCCAAGGTTCTTGGCCTGTCCTTTCAAACTGCTGAAAGGCGTTTCTTGCAACTTAAGCGCAAACTGTCAAGGGATGACACTCTTAGAAATATGTATCAAGACTTCATGAAAGGGACATATGTCCATTCTGAAGTCTGCATTAGAACAGCATTATTACATTCCTCATCGATGCGTTCTGCGTCCTGAGAGTACCTCAACCAAGCTTTGAGTTGCTTTTGATGCTTCTAGCAAAACATCAACAGCAGTTTCGCTCAACGAAACACTTATGGTGGGGCCAACTATTCAGAGGGAGTTGTATTCAACGTTGGTCAACTTTCAGTTGAACAAATATGCCGTAACTGCCGACATTTCAAAAATGTATAGGCAAATAAGTGTTTCTGAGCAAGGCAGAGACTTTCAACTTGTGTTGTGGAGAGAAAATACATCCCAAAGTCTACAGGCATACAGGTTGAATACTGTTACAGATTGTACAGCGCCAGCACCCTTTCTGGCCATTGGAAAATTTTTTACATAGATTGATGAGCAAAGCTCGGTTAAGACGCTTGGAATGCGTTGGGCACCTCAAGAGGATGTTTTTAAATGTCATCTTGATGTGGATAGTTTGCCTCCCTGAAATTAACCAAACGTAACATCTTGTCTATGCCTCTCGTTTTTTTGAGCCTCTTGGCTTATTGTGTCCAATTGTCACTAAGGCAAAAATGTGGTTGCAGGAATTATGGAGGCTAAAGGTAGATTGGGATGAGGCTATTCCTATGAGTCTACACACTGCACACAAGTTTACCACTACCTTGCGTGATTTGCACAAAATTTCGATCCCTCGGTACGTGTGTTTGTCTTTGTACCAAATTGTTCAAGTCCATGGCTTTGCTGACACCTCCAGTCAACGATAAAGGCGTTGGTGTTTCTTTGCTCACGGCAAAATCTAGGGTAGCCCCACTTAGTGTAAAAACAATACCCCGGCTAGAGCTTTGTGCAGCACTTATGCTGGCCAAACTTTGGCAACAAGTGTTGAGCACGATGACCAAATTCACGATAGAAAGCGTGAATTTCTGGTCAGATTCGCAGGTCACACTATTTTGGTTAAAGCGTGATTCGGGTACGTTGGGTACATTTGTCGCGAATCAAGTTACAGAATCCCAAGAGTTGTGAACTTGAGTCGTGTGGCGTCACGTTCCAACGGATTCTAATCCAGCAGACTTAGTTTCAAGGGGAAAGGATATTAACGAAATTGAGAGTTCCTTGTGGTTTAATGGACCAAGTTTTTTCATGGCAGAAAAAGATCGATAGCCTCAACTGCATCTGTTTGAGATTCTGAGATAGCTTCAGAAGTTAAAACTTCTGAGAATAAGAAAAGTGCAGTTGTATGTGCACTGGGGGTATCAAACGCTGAATCTTATTACATTTTGCAACTGATAAGCCGTCAATCAAGATTTTCTAAGCTGGTACGTATAATGGCTTATGTGTTTCGATTTTGTTTCAAGTAAATCAGAGGTGATTCGCTCGTTGTATCTGCTTCAGAAAAAAAATTGGATTCTTGAAGCTGATCGCAGTCGTCCAAAGCACAACATTCAGCAGTGAGTTTAACTTGTTGAAAAAATGGGCAGTATTAGCTCCAATGCTGCAAGCATTAAATCCATTTATTCAAGAGACTGTGGAAAATGGTATTAAATGTGAATTTATTCGAGTAGGAGGACGTTTGCTACATAGAAATATTTCGTATGACACTAAGTTCCCTTTGTTGCTACCAAAGAGTTCTGAATTCGTCAGACTTTTCATCAGGTATTTGCACCTTAGGCACTACCATGCTTGTGCCAAGGTTCTTGTTGGATTTTTAAGGCAGCAAGTTTGGGTGGTCAATGCCGGAAGCGCATGTACTGCAATTGTTAGAAGTTGCGTACACTGTTTTCGCTATAAGCCAAAATTATTGGGGCAAATCATGGGAAATCTGCCAGCAGATCACCTCCGTGAAGGTCAGCCATTCAAGGTATATGGCGTAGATTTCTGCGGGCCTTTTCATGTGAGCTACATTAAAGGTAGACCGCCCGTAAAAATGTACGTTGCCGTTTTTGTTTGTTGCGCCTCAAAGCCACTTGGCACTGGTAACAGATCTTTCCACTGATGCCTTCTTAAATGTTTTCAAAAGGTTCATTGGGAGACGAGGGCCGCCGGAGAGGATGTACAGCGATAACGCGACAAATTTTGTCGGAGCGGGCAACGTGCTGAGGGAGCTGCAAGCAGCGTTCCACTAGAGCGAGGAGAAGCTGCTGGAGTACGCAGCACAGAGAGCTGTGCAATAGAGGTTTATCCCTCCGAGGGCACCATACTTCGGCGGGCTGTGGGAAGCAGAAGTAAAAGCTGCCAAACACAGGCTGGTGCGAGGGGCAGGCGACTCCAAGCTGCAGCCGGACGAGTTGAGCACGCATCTGGTGGATGTTAAAGCATAGCTCAATTCCAGGCACAGGATTAACGCCGAGGAGCCCAACAACAAGCGCGTACCCGCATTCTTGAAGCGGTGGCGACAGTTGTTGGAGCTCAAACTGCACTTCTGGCGCAAGTGGTCCAAGGACTACCTGCTTAGCCTGCAGCAGCGAGCCCAATGGAGCAGAGGCGAGGCCAATCTGGTCGAAGAGGCGGTCGTTTTGGTGCACGACGACAGCACCCCCCCGCAACGATGGATCACCGGGCGCGTGACACGTACAATCGCAGGCTAGGACAGCAAGGTGCAGGTGTCCGAATTCAGGACTCCGGCCGGCGTCAATAAACGACCGGTACACAGGCTGGCACCACTTCTCATATGTGGATGTTGTAGACCGGAGCTCGTCAACGGAGCCGGAATGTTGGAGCAGTAGTCAGTAGTTGCATTAGTTAGTTTAAGAGAAATTCGAATCACTCATAATTTAAGCTCTTAACCAAGCCGATCAGCAATTGCCGACGGTGAACTCGTGCGGCCGAGTTGTGGCTCAAGCACTTGTCGTTAGCTAAACAAATTCAATTGTTGAACATCATCTGAAGCCACCGTATTAAAACTTTACTTGAACCAACGAAAAAAAGTGGAAACGTTGCAGTTGGACAAAACCGACTACGATATACTCGTTAACAGTATTAAAACCTTTAAAAACAGGCCTGATTGCAAAGGGGTACGGATGCAGCAGGGGTGCACGCTGCTTTAAAGATTCGCCGATGCAGATGGGGATGCCACCAGCTATCTTCCTTCCAAATTTGGTGACTCTAGCTCAAAGTTCGAAGAAGGTTCTTTGGGGGTCGTTACCAGTTAACTTCCTACAAAATTTGGTAGCTCTGGATCCACAACTCTGGAAAATACACGCATTCTCGTTTTTGACGAAGTGTTGGGGCGGATGGGGGCCGCTTGGTCAGTATTGGTGGTGTTGGCATCCGAAGCTTTTTTTCAGTGTTTAGTTTTTGATACAGTTTTTTTGGAGTTGCTATTAGCTATCTGCTCACCAAAGGTGGTAGTTCTAGCTGTAAGGATGTGTGAAATATGTGGATTTATCGGTTTTGATTTATCGAATTTATCGATTTGCCAGTCCCAGTTATCGTAGAGCCCCAATCTTGACATTTTGATTTACTATGCCATAGATAAAGAGAATTAAAAAGTTTCAAGTCTCTAACTTGAAGGGTGTGGAAAAAAGTTGCGTTCATACAGGCGGACAGACGGACAGGCACCATGACGGAGATTGCACAAAACCATTATACTCTTTACCTTCGGTAACGAGTACAAAAACCGTGTCTCAAGTTTGGTTACATATTTTGATCTATTTGAATCTAAAAACTCTTAGATTTTTTTATATTGTTGAAAAATGTGTAAGTAAACGTAACGTTCCAAACAATCACATGAATTGCAAATATAAGACGGGAACGGGAACGATATATAGCGGGGTTGTGAAAGAGCCGTTATATTTTGTCATTCCTTTTTATACCCTTAACTTATTAAATGGGTAAGAAGGGTATAATGGTTCTAAGCAAAAGTATGTAACAGGCAGAAGGAAGCATCTCCGACCCCATAAAGTATATTTATTTTTGATCAGCATCAACAGCCGAGACGATATAGCCATGTCCGTCTTTCCGTCCCTCTGTCCGTCTGTATGAACGCGTGGATCTCAGAGACTACAAGAGCTAGAGACTTCAGATTTTGGATATAAGTTCGCCTATACCATAAGCAGAACAAGTTTGTTTCAAAATATCTATAGCTATTCTGGTTTCCGATATACACATGGAATCGATAACAAAACATATCGAATTCTGAAAATGTAAAAATGGGGGTTGAAATAATGGGTAACGATAGAACTTTTCTGAAAATTTCGTCCAAATCGGTTAAGAAACACCGGGGATATCGAATTTAATCGATTGAAGTTAATTCAGTATACCAAAGTCTTATAATATGATGCATCATTTATGTATCCATAGGTTATGGGCCCAGACTTAAATTCAAGAACTAAATAAATAAAAGCTTGAGCAATGAAATAAAACAATTTAAATTAAACACAGATTCGCATTTGGAATTGATTGCACTAAATTCATATCTGGGGCTCTGTAGAGATCATGCTACTCCTTAAGCCTCTTTAAGTGAATTTAGCGTGTTAAATTGGTTTTTGATACACCTGCCTGGCTATTTCTTCCCAAAAATGTTCAATAACATTAAAATCTAGGCTCTGTGCAGGCGTTTGCACACGTTTCTGGCAGTTATGGTTTAACCAAAGCCTTGCAACGCCTGATGTGTGCTTCGGGACTTTGCTTGATAGAATGCAAAGTAGCTTGCGATACCCAATTTCTCTGCACATCAACAAAACATTAATTACTCAAATAGTTAATTTTTTCATAAAATTTTTGGAGGTGTCCGATTGTTTGTTGAGCTTCAAAAAATTACTCTTTTCGATTTTCGCTTTAAACTAACTGTTCTCACTAGAAAATATCAGTTTTCTTTATGATTTAGATAATCAGTTAGGGTGTTCAACAGTTCGTTTCATCGTTTCACGTTTCAAACTTAAAAAGTCCCGCAACCACAACTTACATAGAAAATTTCTTGAAACGTTGAAACACTCCAGTCTATTGGGGTGTTCAACAGCTCCGTTTCATCGTTTCATGTTTCAAAGTTGAAACGATTAACTCGTGAACGGCATTTTGGGTGTCAATGCGTTTCATGTTTGTGCAGTCAGCTGTTGTTTGTTTACACTTCTTATTCTTCAATTTTTGTCACTGTTGCTGTTTACTGCGGCTATACTTTATTTGTAAAAAATGCCATATAAAAGTGCTAAAGATATGCTATGCGATGCTTTAGCAAAGCAAGTTATTAGATAAATAGAGGATATTGAATGTGAGAAGAGCTCTTCTCACCTTCAATATCCTCTATTTCTCTTACCACTTGCTTTGCTAAAGCATCGCATAGCATATATTTAACTCTTTTAAATGGCATATTATAAGTCCAGGGATGGATCATGAAGTGCCGATGTCCTCGCAAGAGCTCGCTGAGGAGCTTCAAACGGCAGGAGCTGGAGCGGCGGATGAATGATGGTCACGTTGAACGTCACCGTCACTGCGCTAGCCCAGATAAACCTCCATCGGGCTAGGGCAGCGTCTGCTGTCTTCGCCAGGATGCTTATCAGCCAACATCTTGGGCAATCCCTGGTACAGGAGCCAAGGGTAAACAATGGCATAAAAGGCCTGTACACCGCTGACTCGAAGGTGATCTGGGATCAAAGAGATCCTACACCTAGAGCATGCATTATGGTGAGGAAATGTATTAATTTTACTATTCTTCCAGAATTCCTCACTAGGGACTGCTTACCTATTGCCGTAAGGGCAATTGGAAACGCCCCCCCCTATTGTGGTGGCATCTGCCTATTTTGCTGGTGATGTGGACTGCCCGCCACCGGAAATAGAAAAGCTGATGGACCACTGCCGGAGAGAGAAGCTGCCGGCTATAATCGGCTGCGATGCCAATGCGCACCACTCCATATGGGGCAGCACGGACATCAACAGAAGGGGTGAGTGTCTTACCAAACTTTATATTCAAGTATAACTTAGAAATTGGTAATGTCGGATCGACACAGACATTTGTAACTAGAGTTAGAGAAGAGGTATTAGACATTACTCTGATTAGTCGGTCTCTTAGGCCACATTTCAGAGAATGGCATGTCTCTTCAGAAGAATCCATATCCGATCACAAGATTATCCTATTCAAACTTAAGGTTAATACGGATAGTAGTACACCAACTCGTAACCCCACGAAAACGAACTGTGAAAAATTTAGGTATACCCTAGAACTGAACCTAGTCACTTAAAACTCTGGAATACCCAGATGCACGGGTGAGCTAGAAAGAGTTGTTAGAAATCTTAATAGTAGCATAAAAAATGCATATGAAGAAAGCTGCCCAACAGGGAAAACGCGTAAAGAAAAAGATGCCAATGGTGGAATGACGGTCTTGGGAGACTGCGGATCACCACCCGTCACCTCTTCAATAAAGCTAAGAGGGACGGGTCATGGGATACATACCGCGAAAGCCTCACCTCCTACAGCAAGGAGATTACGAAGGCCAAGCGTAGGAACTATAGGGACTTCTGCGAAAGCATAACAAGCACGAGTGAAGGTGCCCGGCTCCACAGAGCATTATCAAAGCGGGCGCCGGAGGCTAATTTAGCCTTGAAGCATAAAGATAATACATATTCGAGCACCAATATGCAAAGGTTAGAGCTTCTGTTTGAGACGCACTTCCCAGGAAGTATCCCCTGGAGAAAATAAAATGGGAAATCGGAACCTTCCAGCCTTACAAATCTCCTGGTCGGGATTGCATATCACCGGTATTCCTTCAGCAGGGACAGGGAATATCCCCTACGAGTGCCGGCATATTATGCCTACGCTCATATAAGGTGCGGTTTTTTTTTTTGTGTATGCACCCAATAATTTTTAAGCGTCGCACTTGCACTCAAAACGAATGTAGGAATAACCGCAAGTAAAAAAAAAGCAATACGAAAATAATAGAAGTAGACAAAAAACATATGTATCACCCGAGTGTTTTTTAAACACCATGGTGTTTTTTACACACCATGGTGTTTATGAGTATGTACATGTCTTATTATTGACCCTTTCATTTATTACTTGAGCGCTTCTTAGCGTTCGAATTCAGTTCATCTTTGATTTTGCTAGCGAAAGGGTTATAGAAATGACGCCAGATTTAATTAAAAATAAAATAGAGCGTGGTGAATACACCGTAGCCCCAAAACACAAAGGCAAAAGTGTAGTTTGGACAATATTATGCGACATTTAACAAGAAGACCAAACCGTCCTTGATGGCTGGATTTATTGCAATACATGCAGAAAAGTGCTGAAATTTGTTTCCAACCAAACTTCAAATTTTTCAAGACAAAATGTTGTCTGTCCTTAAGACAGCCCAAGGAAGCAAAAAAAGTTTCTAGCTTGGACAAAAAAACAGCTACAGAGAAGTGCAGTGAATGGGTTGTTCAGGATTGTCGCCCGTTTTCCGCAGTGAACGGGACAGGATTTCGCTATTTGGTGGAATTTTTTGTAAACGTAGATATTGACGACCTACTGCCTGACGCAACGACATTAAGCCGAAATGCAGAAAAAGAAGCAAAAGAAAAGCGGACAATAATCTCTCCTTCACTGTGCTCTGTGTTGCCCTCTATTGCCAAAATAAAGGAACTGTGCGAACCAAAATCTATAGACATTTCCTCAGTATCGGTTCTTAAGGAAAGAATTCCAATGAATGTTAATACGATATGGAAAGATAATTTAAGTATTTGGCATAAGGCAGCATTTTTTTTATATCCACCTGCAGCAATGATGGAACACGAGGATATATTAGAAATAAAAAAGTTCTGCTTTGAAAAAATTGATTATTTTAATTCCATTACAACTGAATGTTCCACAACCAATAGTTATTCAAGCAATGAATCATGTCCAGCAAGTCCAAGTTGTCTATTGGCAACTAACTCTAGAAGCCAAACGTTTGTGCCAAAAACTACATTTTTCTTTTCACAACTGGTGACTCTTTCAAACAACAGTAATAAATCGCCCTTAGAAGAAATAGAAAGTTATTGTACTGAGAGAGTGGCTTTAAGCGAGCATTTCGAACCCATGGTGGAAAAACAAAAAAAATTGTTATCCTCTTTTATCAAAATTAGCATTGCAACTACTAACTATACCATCGAGCAGTGCAGCGGCCGAAAGGTTTTTTCCTTAGCGGGCAATGTAATAACAGAAAAAAGAAATAGATTAGGGCCTAAAACTGTAGATAATTTACTTTTTCTCCATTCCATTTATAAGAAATTTAATTAATAAGTATAGCGCTAAGACATGGCAATGAAGCAAAAAAAACATATTCGATTTTTAAGTATTATTTAATAAAAAAAAAAAACGCAATGAAGCAATATAAAATTTATTTTTTAAGTATGTATTATTAATCTAAATCAACGCACTGAAGCGAAATTAGATCTTTAAGTTTTATTGAAATATTTTTAGTTTATTAAAATAATAACAAATATATAATAATAATGATTTAAAATTGATAATTCAATAAATATTTTTTGAGTTTATTTTGTTTTATGATTTTATTTACTGCGCATTTAGCGACGGTTTTGCAGCAGCAGGTACCAAAAAAAACAACACAGTTGCAGGCCCGCATAAAAACAACCGTAACACTCAACACACTCAATACATTTTGCGTTTCAATTTTTGGGTCTCCCTTTTCACCCATCCTTCTTGCGACGCTCACGCGACGAAATATAACCTACGCACTTATGCAAAAAACTACCTACTCAGTTTTGGACTTGTGTGCCTAACACTCATGCATCATTGCGAGGCGAGCGATTTTACTTATTTGTCCGGTAGCAAAAAACACCAGGGTGTCAAAATCACCCTATATTTACCCGGTGCACCTTGGGTGTCGGTGATTGTTGCAGTTCTCTGATTCCTACCCACTCTCAAGAAAATCCTGGTCAGTAGCCTAGCACTTGGTCATATACCAAGCACTTGGAGTAGAGCTAGGGTGGTCTTCATCCCCAAGGTAGGGAAGACAGATACCACCAACCCAAAGTCCTTCAGACCCATCAGCCTAACATCGTTTTTGTTGAAAACGTTGGAGAAGCTAATGGATTATAACATCTCTTTACTCTACTCTGCTTACACAGAGTCCACTGCAGGCAACGCATCATGCATACAGAACAGGCAGGTCTACGGACACTGCCCTGTATGAGCTGCACCGTACTCTGCGGGTGGCAGTTGTAAACAAAGAAGTAGCAGTTTGTGCATTTTTAGACATTGAAGGTGCCTTCGACAACATATCACATGATGCTGTCAAAGCTACCTTGAATAGAAGAGAGCTGGACAGTACAACTAGTAGATGGATTTCATCCTTACTAGTGTCCAGACAGGCTACGGCATCTATACAAGATAGTACCGTAACAGTAACAACCACAAGTGGCTGTATTCAAGGGAGGGTTTTATCACCTCTCTTATGGAGTATACTAGTAGACGAACTATTAAGTAGACTTAAGTAGGACCTGTCCCACATCAGCGCTTGAGGTTCTATTGGAGATAACACCACTCCATCACACAATTAGGCTGCAACAGAAGGCAACCCTCTTAAGAATGTCCGTTTAAAGAGTTGGGAGAGGACACATTCTTAGTCGAGAATAGGCAGATATGCTATCGGGTGAATTTCCCCTACTGGCACAGCCAAGGGATGAAATGAAAGCCGAACACATGTTCGGTCAAAAGTTTCAAGTTCACCTCTGTAACGAAAAGGAGTGGACATCTCTGGAAGAGGTCCACAACATGAAGCCACACACCATAGAATGGTACACCGATGGATCCCTAACGCAACAAGGCTCCGGTCTTAGTGTGGTAGGCCCTCGGCTAATGTACCACGAGCCCCTAGGTATGCACACCAGCATATTCCAAGCTGAGGTATGTGCAATCGGAAAGTGTGTGGACTTTAATCTGAAGCGTAACTATCGGAAAAGGGATATAGCCATTCTCTCCGATAGTCAAGCAGCAATAATGGCACTTAGTAAGACCGAAATCAGGTCAAAGGTAGTTCGTGAGGTACGAACCAAGCTAGACACTCTGGGATCACAAAATAGGCTTGCCCTAAGATGGGTTCCGGTACATGTCGATATAGTTTGAAACGAAGAGGCAGATAAGCAAGCAAGACTGGGGGCAGCGACACCCCTAATAGGACGCGAGCCGTACTGTGGTATAGGAAGAAGCACAATACGGCAAAAGCTTAGGAATGAAGAGAGACTTCTGCAAAGAACGAGCGGGGCAAGGACACCAGGACTCAGACAAGCAAAGCTTCTCCTGGGTAGCTATATCCTCAAACGGTTTAAGCAAATAATATCAATGGGTAAAAATAGACTCAGGATACGCACCGGTCTCTTGACAGGACATTGTAGACTACGAAATCACCTGGCAACGCTAGGTATAGTGAGCAGCGAGATTTGCAGATTCTGCGAAATGGAAGGAGAATCCTCCTTGCACATTATAGCATAATGCGTAGCCTTAGTAAGAAAAATAAGTTGTTTTCTAGGAAAGCATATTGCGCAACTTAGCGATTTAGAAACGATCGACCCAACAAAGGTACTTGCTTTTATGCAACACCTGGGACTGATGGAAGAGCTATAGGCCAAGAAGGGGGCACAATAGATCTATTTGGTCGCAGTGTATTTACCCCCAACATAATAATAATAATAAGGAAAAATAAGAGCGCATGCAAATTTGGCTGTAGCGTGTGTGTTGTTCATTGATAATATTGCTCAATGTTGTATTATAAGTACTACCTGTCTATATAAACCCCTTTAAAAATGTTGAATTTCAAGTGACCTGCATGGAAAAGGTCTGAGGAGGGAGGCATATATAATCGTAGTTGATGGAAAGTTGCGGAACTACTAGTCATTAAATTTTTTTTTTGGGTTTTTTAATTTACCTGTTTACTTATTTTGAATGAAAATCAATGCCTTATATTTATTTTGTTTTTTACATAACTAATTGGAAAAGGGTTATACCAATTTTGCTGGCTTACCTAGCATGCTCAAAAATATGGTATATAATGCGAAATATTTCACTTTTTGGCGACTGTTATTTCATAACTTCATTAGAGGAAACAATATAAGAAATTTTCTGATTGAATAGTATTTTTCAATATAATTCACGAAAAATATATATATAAAAGAGTTTGTCCTGACTGTCCGAATCGCCACAGCCTAAACGAAAAGAGCTAGAAGGCCGAAAATTTCACACAATATTTCATGCAGGTTGAAAGTGAGCACTAAGAAGGGAATTTTTATTTGGACAACTCCTTCAAGTACCTCTCATACGATTTGGAGCACTTTTTACCCATTCAAAAAAACAATTTACAATTACAACAAGTACCCATTCCACTACTGTCGCCAGATTGTCGGACAAGCTGAGAGCTCGATCGCGAGCGAGAATACAAAAACAAAACAAAGTCATAAAAACAAAGGTTCGTACACTTGCAAAAAAGAAACGAATTTCCGCTTCTTAATGAAGAAGGGCATACACAAATAAGTGAACAATGCGCTTGAAAATTTAAATTTCATAATTTTATGTACATATTTCACTTTGCACAGTGCAGATTTTTTTCAAATTTGTGTGCCTTTGACAATTGATTTACGACCCAAGTAGCGTTTGTTGTTGTTGTCAGTGTTGTTGTTGGGCCCGCAATGTTACTTTTTGTTGCTGTCATTGATTTAAAAAAAACAACAACACCAGAATGTCTTATAGGTGTGGATTCGCCTACTTGCTAATATATACTTGCTATATATTGCTATATATATATAACTTAGACAAACCGTAACACACTAACATTATTTATATATTATTGATATACAATTTCGAACAAGCAAAGGGCGTTCACATTAGAGGTCTGCATGGCTGCATTCACAACATACGCCAAGTTGAATGAATTCGAATTGAATTGAGTTGAGATAGTGCGAAGCACAAAACGAAACGAATGAATATGAGCATCGATGCGTGTTGCTTTATTCCATACGGAACTCAGTAAAAATGAATTAGATAAAATGAAGCGTAAAACGGAATGAACAATTTGGCAAAGCCGAAGACATTCGAGTTACTCGAGTTCTGCTTTCATTTCGTTCGAGTCAAGGGAAGCACGTGGTCATCATAAATGGACGAGATTGTATGTTTTGTTGCTTATGTTTTGTTTTTATTGCTGTTTTTTTTATGTATACATATGTATAATATATGTAATGTATTTTGTTTTATAACTTGTTTTGTTTGTAATGTTTTAGCTTGGATTAATAGCTGTGTATTTGTGACCTGTCTATAAGTGTTTTCTGTGTGATTTTTTTCAGATTTAATTTAATATGCTTAAAATACAATATAGGTTTTGAAAAGCGCACTGTGTGAAAGGAGAATTATTCAGATCATATAAAGGAGATGTTGCAAAGTGGAATGTATAGCTTAATTGAAAAAAGAGGCCGAAGCGAAGTGTGGCAATTTTTTTCTAAAATAAAAAACGAAAATGGAGAGGAGTTGGCTGAGCTTGTGCCTGTAAGATGTGTTTTGTTGTTTATAAGTTTGCAACAAGTACATCTAACCTAGTGAAGCACGAATGTTATTTAGAGAATGCCACTAAGTTTATCAAAGCCCCTATTAATGTGAATTTAGTAACAAAACAGGAGTGTGTAGCTGTTGTTACCGAACTAAGAACTGTCGTCCATTCAAAATTATCGACGACTCCGGCTTGAAAAACTTGGCATCATTTTTAATCAATGTTGGAGCAAAGATTTTCACCAAGTTGACACAAATAAAGATCAAGTTGAGCAGGAAATTGCAGGGTATTCAAATATTAACGTCACATACACAGCAAATTTTGATGCTTTGGCTTGGTGGAATATGCACAAGAACTTTTTTCCTCTTTTGCACAAAACATCATGCATAATATTCTGCATTCCAGCGAGCAGCGCGGCCTCGGATCGAACCTTTTCAAACGCTAGAAATTTAATTACTGAAAAGCGTTGTCGTATAGCCACAAATCCAGACAACATAAACAAAATAATGTTTTTACACACTAATATAAGTTAAATATATACATAACATATACATAAGTAGTATGTATGTATATTATAAAAAGCTAAATAAAATAAAATTACATTGACTTTCGTTTTTTCCATTCTTCTATTTTCATACACACGAAAACAAAACAACAACAAGCCGGCGTGGCATTCGAATGAACTCGAAACGCAAACTCTTATTCTGACGCATTCCCACTCATTCAATTCGTCTTGTTTCGTTTGAATGTTGTGCGACCGAGTCTGACGCGAGCACACTCATTCACTCAAATTTGTTCGGTCTTGCATTCAAATTCACTCAACTCATTTTGCGCATTGTTCGTTCGAACATGTTATTTTTGCCATTCATACAGACCTCTAGTTCACATAAGCGCGCGTGTTGCTCTTATGATAATCAGATAATTTGAAATCTCGCTCCGATCCTGCTCCTTTGTTGTTGCTCATTTACGTTCACTCTCTATTTTATGTGCGCGCTTTGCATGTCAATCATAAAGTTGAATAACCCTACCTCCTCCGCACACAATTAACTAAAGCTAAAGGCAATATACAATTCACTTAACTGCAGCCTCTTAGATATGTTTTGCGTTGATTCAGTGCGTGCGAAGAAGGTAGCGATACTACGCTCTTTGTTTACTTGCAGAGCGCGCTCATACATAAGAGAGTTATACCCCGATTGCACTATGCTGCATTCTTCATTAACATCAAGTCGGGAATGTAGGTGATTCCACTATACATCCAATTGGTTTCGGCATTCTTTTTTAACAGGGTCTGTTAAAAGACAGCAGACAGCTGTTTGTGTATTATACGTTTATATTTAATTAGAAGCAAATATGAGCTCGTGCGCCAAATGCAAACCTGGTTTAGCGAATATCCCAGTTTGTTTGGACATGCACTTGACGACAAGCTGTTTCACTCAAATCGGCACTGTTTAAAACCAAGCATCGATTACAAATTTCATACTATCGACTATGTTAAAGTTCTGTTCAGTGCTCTGTAATGTTAACTTCTAACATTCCCACTTGGTCGGTTTTCAACCAACTGGGAATGCAGCCAACCAACGGGGAATATTTGAACAAGATTCCCATTGTACAAATGGGAAACCAATACAAAAGAATGCAGCATTCCCGAGTTCCAATTACATACTTGCATTCTGCTTGTAGTGGAATCAGGCTATTAGCCGAATAGGCAACAACGAAGGCGCATGATCGGAGCGAGATTTAAAAATAATTTGTCATCTAGCGCCGAACATGAAGAGCGATGCGGTTTCAAGTTTTAAGCTGCCTCTTTGGGTTAGGGACCAACAGCGCTTAATTCATGATACAGGTGTTGAATTGCCGACTGTCAGCACAACACGACAATGAGAGAATCTGAAAACAAGTAAGAAGGCTTTAGTCGAGAAATCCCGAATAAAAGATACCCTGAACCCGTGTACTAAAATGACCTGCAGAAGTGCGTTTTTCTTGACTGCATTTTAATATAAAATATCTGCTGTGTTTCTTAACCGATTTGGATTATTACTTTTCACAGAAGTTATTAAGTTATCCATATTTTAACTCCTTTTTTTACATTTTCTAAATTCGAGATTTTTTCGTTATCGATCCCATATGTATACCGGAAACCAGAATAGTTATCGATAGTTTGTAATAAACTTGATCTGTCTATGGCTTAGGAGAAGTTATGTTCCAATTTTGAAGTCTCTAGGTCTTATAGACTTTGAGATCGACGCGTTCATACATACGGATGGACGGACGGACGGATGGACAGACAGACATACAGACATGGCTATGTGGACTCGGCTGTCGAAGCTGATTTATGGGGTCGGAGATGCTTCTTTCTGCCTGTTACATACTTTTGCACAAAATCATTATACCCTTTTTTACTCATTTCAGGGTATAAAAATAACTGTGAATGCAAAAAATTTGTTGTTGCTGTTTTTGTCTATTGCTTTCGGCTTATCGTATCTATCGTCGCTGTATCCACTTCTATGTTTCGAAGCAGTTGCAACAACAAAGGAGGACTAAGAGCAATGCGACTGGCTGAAGAGCACGAAAATGTGATATTGTTCTGTAGATGAGATCAATTCACACAAATAACTGTAAATCTTTCAGCTCTCAGGGAATTTTACAATTTTTTTTTTTTTAATGTGCCATTTTCGTGTTGCTTCAATTCATCTTAAAAGTGCAACATAAACGGACAAAATTATTGGGGTGCTTTGCCTGTGGTGGCCCCATTGCAGCATTATCAACTCTACATGCAGCCACAGCAGCAATAGTTTCAGACACAGCAGGAAGCATTTCAGCTACGCCAGCAGCTCTACCATCAGCAGCTACAACAGCAGTTTCAGCCGCAGCAGCAGCCGCAGTTTCAGCCACACCAGCAGCAGCAGTTTCAGCCTCACCAGCGGAAGCATCAGCGTCAGCCACAACAACAACAAAAGCATCGTAAGCAATAACAACAACAAATGGATTTAAAGCTGGGACAAAACGTGAAAAAGCTGCACAGACAAGTTTGCAAATTAAATAAATGTTTAAATATCATGATAAAAAAATAAAACAAACTGAATTGCAAAATAAAAATAAGTTTGAAGCAATGAAATTATAAATAAACAAGTGGAAACGTTGCAGTCGGACGCAACCGATATTTTCATACCAAATTTGGTGACTCTAGCTCGAAAATTGTAAAAAGTGGGGAAAGGGGGGCGAAATGGGTGGGCGTGGCTCCAAAACTTTGATGCAGATTTTTGGGGGTCATTACCAGCTATCTTCCCACCAAATTTGGAGGCTTTAGCTCCACAACTCTGGAAGATACACGCATTCCCGTTTTTGACGAAGCGTTGGGGTGGATGGGGGCGGCTAGGGCAGTATTGGTGGGCGTGGCATCCAAACTTTTGATGCAGTTTTTAGGGGGTCATTATCACTTATCTTGGCACCAAATTTGGTGGCTCTAGCTCAAAAACTGTGGGAGATATAGCCATTTCTGATTTCAAAATGTGGGGGGGCTGGGGGCGTAATAGGTGGGCGTGGGTCCAAAACTTTGATGCAGTTTTTTGGGGGTCGTTACCAGCTATCTTCCTACCAATTTCGCTGGCTCTAGCTCCACAACTCTGGAAGATACACGCATTCCCGTTTTTGACGAAGCGTTGGAGCGGATGGGGGTGGCTAGGGCAGTATTGGTGGGCGTGGCATCCAAACTTTTGATGCAGTTTTTGGGGGGTCCTCATCACCTATCTTGGCACCAAATTTGGTGGCTATAGCTCAAAAACTGTGGGAGATATGGGCGTTTTTGACTTTAAAATGCCGTGGGGCTGGGGGCGGATTGGGGGGCGTGGCTCCAAAATTTTGCAGTTTTTTGGGGGTTGCTAATAGCTATCTTCTTACCAAATTTGGTAGTTCTAGCTGTAAGGATGTGCGAAATATGTGGATTTATCGGTTTTGAGTTATCGAATTTATCGATTTTTAATTTACTATCCCATAGATAAAGAGAATTGGAAAGTTTCATGTCTCTAGCTTGAAGGGTGTGGAAAAAACTTGCAACCATACGGACGGACAGACGGACAGACGGACAGACACCATGACGGACATTGCACAAAACCAATATACTCTACCTTCGGTATCGAGTATAAAAATGAATGCAAGGAAGATATTAAAAACTTACAGTATGAGTTGCAAGCACTTAACGTTACGGAACATTAGCACAAAAATATACTGTACATACAAAAAAATAAAATACATATTGTAAAATCTGTGAATCTAAACTGCCTCCTTTTTACTTTAAAATTTACATTTAAAGTTTAAAAAAGAGCTATTATCTTTTTTTGGAACGACAATTACCTTTTCTTTACTGTTTGTACAGTATTTTTTTTGTTCTAACGTTCTAAAAATTTTTTGCATTCCTTTTTATACTCGATACCGAAGGTAAAGAGTATATTGCTTTTGTGCAATGTCCGTCATGGTGTCTGTCCGTCTGTATGAACGCAACTTTTTTCCACACCCTTCAAGCTAGAGACTTGCAACTTTCCAATTCTCTTTATCTATGGGATAGTAAATTAAAGTGACAAGATGGGGGTTCTACGATAACTGGGGGGCTCGCAAATCGATAAATTCGATAACTCAAAACCGATAAATCCACATATTTCGCACATCCTGACAGCTAGAACTACCAAATTGGTGAGAAGATAGCTACTAGCAACCCCCAAAAAACTGCATCAAAAATTTTGGAGCCACGCCTACCCATTCCGCCCCCAGCCCCCCGCATTTTAAGGTAAAAAAGCCTATATCTCGCACAGTTTTTGAGCTATAGCCACCAAATTTGGTGCCAAGATAGGTGATGATGACCCCCCAAAAACTGCATCCAAAGTTTGGATGCCACGCCCACCAATACCGCACTAGCCACCCCCATCTGCCCCAACGCTTCGTCAAAAACGGGAATGCGTGTATCTTCCAGAGTAGTGAAGCTAGAGCCACCAAATTTGGTAGGAAGATAGCTGGCAACAACCCCAAAAGAATTGCATCAAGTTTTGGAGCCACGCCCACCCATTCCGCCCCCAGCCCCCCCGCATTTTGAAATCAGAAAGCCTATATCTCCCACAGTTTTTTAGCTAGAGTCACCAAATTTGGTGCCAAGATAGGTGATGATGACCCCCCAAAAACTGCATCAAAAGTTTGGATGCCACGCCTACCAATACCGCCCTAGCCACCCCCATCTGCCCCAACGCTTCGTCAAAAACGGGAATGCGTGTATCTTCCAGAGTAGTGGAGCTAGAGCCACCAAATTTGGTAGGAAGATAGCTGGCAACAACCCCAAAAGAATTGCATCAAAGTTTTGGAGCCTTGCCCAACCATTCCGCCCCCCTTTCCCCACTTTATACAAACTTTGAGCTAGAGTCACCAAATTTGGTATGAAGATAGCATTTGACATTCCACAAGGATCTGCAGCAAAAATTTTGATGCCACGCCCAACCATACCGCCCCCAGCCCCCCTTTCCCCATTTTATACAAACTTCGAGCTAGAGTCACCAAATTTGGTATGAAGATAGCAATTGACATCCCACATGGATCGGCAGCAAAAATTTGAATGCCACGCCCACCCATACCGCCCCCAAGCCCCATAGCCCCATTTTATACAAACTTCGAGCTAGAGTCACCAAATTTGGTATGAAGATAGCAATTGACATCCCACATGGATCGGCAGCAAAAATTTGAATGCCACGCCCACCCATACCGCCCCCAAGCCCCATAGCCCCTTTTCACCACCTTTTACATGCTTCGAGCTAGAGTCACCAAATTTGGTAGGAAGATAGCTGACAACGACCCCCAACAATCTGCATCAAAGTTTTGGAGCCAAGCCCACCCATTCCGCCCCCAGCCCCCCCGCATTTTTAAGTCAAAAAAGCCTATATCTTTTATAGTTTTTGAGCTAGAGCCACCAAATTTGGTGCCAAGATAGGTGATGATGACCCCCCAAAAACTGCATCAAAGTTTGGATGCCACGCCTACCAATACCGCCCTAGCCACCTCCAGCTGCCCCAACGCTTCGTCAAAAACGAGAATGCGTGTATCTTCCATATTTGTGGAGCTAGAGCCACCAAACTTGGCAGGAAGATAGCTTGCAACGACCCCCAAAAAACTGCATCAAAGTTTTGGAGCCACGCTCACCCCTTCCACCCCCTTTCCACACCTTTTACAGTCTTTGAGTCTAGAGTCACCAAATTTGGTATGAAGATAGCAATTGACATTTCACAAATATCTGCCGCAAAGATTTCGATGCCACGCCCACCCATACTGCCCCCAGCCCCTCTTTCCCCACTTTTTACAAACTTTCAGCTAGAGTCACCAAATTTGGAAGGAAGATAGTTGGTTGCATCCCTATCTGCATCGGAGAATCTTTAAGGCAGCGTACACCCCTGCCCCATCCGTACCCCTTTGCAATCAGTCCTCTTTTTACCTGTTTTAATGCTGGTATCGAGTATGCCGCAGTCGGTTGCGTCCGACTGCAACGTTTCCACTTGTTTATTTCTGATTTCATTGCTTCCAATTTATTTTTATCTTGCAATTCAATTTGTTTTTGTTTTGCTAGTATAAAATTTCATCTTTGTATTAATTTAAATATTTGACTGTGTGGCGTTTTAATGTTTTGTTGCTGGTGCAACTTTAAATGCTGTAGTTGTTGTTGTTGCTGACGATGCTTTTGTTGTTGTTGTGGCTGACACTGATGCTGCCGCTGGTGCGGCTAAAACAGCTGCTGCTGGTGTGTCTGAAACTGCTGCTGCTGCTGCGGCTGAAACTGCTGTAGTGGCTGCTGCTGATACAGCTGCTGCTTCAAAAAATTCTCAAGAATACATGCGAAGAGGTTTTTGAAATTTTTTGTTTAAGCCCAGGGAAAAAAGTTTCAAAAGTAGACCTTTACTAAAATTTAAATCTTTTAATGGGTCGAGCGTTGGGCGCTCGATGTACAAGATATATGGACAAAGCGCTCCACGCTTTTTTTACAATAATACTATTTATCATTTATTATTGTTTTAAACTTATTTGAAAAATTATTTTTAACTTTTTAGTTTGAAATGCTCTAAAAGCGTGTTTTTTTAGTTTTTTTAAACTATATTTATTTTTTCACTTTTTAGTTCGATGCATTATATAAGCGTGTTTTTTAGTTTTTTTAAACTATATTTATTTTTTAATTTTTAGTTCTATTAATTATTGAAAAAAAAAAATTGTAAGTTCTAGTGAACATGAACATGGTGCAGATTAAAAAAAAATTTTTTTTTTTCGGCCGTGGACGGGATGTGAACCCACGACCGGTGAGTCCGGCAGTGAAGACCCGCACCTTAGACAGCTCGGCCATCGAACTAACTTGAGTTATGGGATATATTGACAGTAATAAGCCACTTGCTTTGAGTCCAAAGGAGAGTTAAAAATATTTTTTTTCAGCCGTGGACGGGATTATTAATTATTATAATTTTTCAAATAAGTTTAAAACAATAATAAATGATAAATAGTATTATTGTAAAAAAAAAGCGTTGGGCGCTCGATGTACGAGATATATGGACAAAGCGCCCCACGCTTTTTTTACAATAATACTATTTATCATTTATCCCTCTACCTCAAGTTCGTTCGTTGGCCGAGCAGTCTAAGGCGCGGGTCTTCGCTCCCGAACTTACCGGTCGTGGGTTCAAATCCCGTCCACGGCTGAAAAAAAATTATTTTTTAACTCTCCTTTGGACTAAAAGCAAGTGGCTTATTACTGTCAATATATCCCATAACTCAAGTTAGTGCGATGGCCGAGCGGTCTAAGGCGCGGGTCTTCGCTCCCGGACTTACCGGTCGTGGGTTCTAATCTCGTCCACGGTCGAATGAGTCTCTTGCTTTTAGTCCAAAGGAAGTTACATACATAGAAACATACAAACATACATACAAGTGAAGCTAACATAAGCGTGTTAAAAATGTCCTAGGGGGTTGCTTTAGTTTTGTCCGATACTGTATATTATAAAAAGCTAAATAAAATAAAATTACATTGACTTTCGTTTTTTCCATTCTTCTATTTTCATACACACGAAAACAAAACAACAAGCCGGCGTGGCATTCGAATGAACTCGAAACGCAAACTCTTATACTGACGCATTCCCACTCATTCAATTCGTCTTGTTTCGTTTGAATGTTGTGCGACCGAGTCTGACGCGAGCACACTCATTCACTCAAATTTGTTCGGTCTTGCATTCAAATTCACTCAACTCATTTTGCGCATTGTTCGTTCGAACATGTTATTTTTGCCATTCATACAGACCTCTAGTTCACATAAGCGCGCGTGTTGCTCTTATGATAATCAGATAATTTGAAATCTCGCTCCGATCCTGCTCCTTTGTTGTTGCTCATTTACGTTCACTCTCTATTTTATGTGCGCGCTTTGCATGTCAATCATAAAGTTTAATAACCCTACCTCCATGGTGAAATAATATAAAGGTGTTCTATTCCACGTTCCTGCTCTCTTTCGGGGTACTTTTCGTTTGTCAGTATGCATTGACATTTTGCAGTGAGCAGTCGTGTTGAGGAAAGTTTGTTAATTTTTTTTTCGCTTACAGTTAAAATTTAGAGTAAAAAATTTAAATGAAAATATAAGAATACAGAAGCAAAAGCGAAGGCAAATGGGCCATAAAAAATATTTAAAAATATTACTTTAATTTTATTATTATTAATTGTTACTTATTTTCTAAAATATAAAGTTGATTAAAAAATGAATTCCTACAACATTTTTGTTTCATATTTTTAATTTCGTGTTATTTTATTTGCTGCAGCTAACAATCAACACTAGCAAGAGCAGTGCCGGTATATAAAGTCGTATCTATCTCTTTCTTAGCTCTCTCACCATGGCTCTCATACTAACTGCTCTCTTTAAAACCTAAGTACCCCACCACGGTGGAATAGAACACCTTTATATTATTTCACCATGCCTACCTCCTCCGCACACACTTAACTAAAGCTAAAGGCAATATACAATTCACTTAACTGCAGCCTCTTAGATATGTTTTGCGTTGATTCAGTGCGTGCGAAGAAGGTAGCGATACTACGCTCTTTGTTTACTTGCAGAGCGCGCTCATACATAAGAGAGTTATACCCCGATTCCACTATGCTGCATTCTTCATTAACATCAAGTCGGGAATGTAGGTGATTCCACTATACATCCAATTGGTTTCGGCATTCTTTTTTAACAGGGTCTGTTAAAAGACAGCAGACAGCTGTTTGTGTATTATACGTTTATATTTAATTAGAAGCAAATATGAGCTCGTGCGCCAAATGCAAACCTGGTTTAGCGAATATCCCAGTTTGTTTGGACATGCACTTGACGACAAGCTGTTTCACTCAAATCGGCACTGTTTAAACCAAGCATCGATTACAAATTTCATACTATCGACTATGTTAAAGTTCTGTTCAGTGCTCTGTGATGTTAACTTCTAACATTCCCACTTGGTCGGTTTTCAACCAACTGGGAATGCAGCCAACCAACGGGGAATATTTGAACAAGATTCCCATTGTACAAATGGGAAACCAATACAAAAGAATGCAGCATTCCCGAGTTCCAATTACATACTTGCATTCTGCTTGTAGTGGAATCAGGCTATTAGCCGAAATAGGCAACAACGAAGGCGCATGATCGGAGCGAGATTTAAAAATAATTTGTCATCTAGCGCCGAACATGAAGAGCGATGCGGTTTCAAGTTTTAAGCTGCCTCTTTGGGTTAGGGACCAACAGCGCTTAATTCATGATACAGGTGTTGAATTGCCGACTGTCAGCACAACACGACAATGAGAGAATCTGAAAACAAGTAAGAAGGCTTTAGTCGAGAAATCCCGAATAAAAGATACCCTGAACCCGTGTACTAAAATGACCTGCAGAAGTGCGTTTTTCTTGACTGCATTTTAATATAAAATATCTGCTGTGTTTCTTAACCGATTTGGATTATTACTTTTCACAGAAGTTATTAAGTTATCCATATTTTAACTCCTTTTTTTACATTTTCTAAATTCGAGATTTTTTCGTTATCGATCCCATATGTATACCGGAAACCAGAATAGTTATCGATAGTTTGTAATAAACTTGATCTGTCTATGGCTTAGGAGAAGTTATGTTCCAATTTTGAAGTCTCTAGGTCTTATAGACTTTGAGATCGACGCGTTCATACATACGGATGGACGGACGGACGGATGGACAGACAGACATACAGACATGGCTATGTGGACTCGGCTGTCGAAGCTGATTTATGGGGTCGGAGATGCTTCTTTCTGCCTGTTACATACTTTTGCACAAATCATTATACCCTTTTTTACTCATTTCAGGGTATAAAAATAACTGTGAATGCAAAAAATTTGTTGTTGCTGTTTTTGTCTATTGCTTTCGGCTTATCGTATCTATCGTCGCTGTATCCACTTCTATGTTTCGAAGCAGTTGCAACAACAAAGGAGGACTAAGAGCAATGCGACTGGCTGAAGAGCACGAAAATGTGATATTGTTCTGTAGATGAGATCAATTCACACAAATAACTGTAAATCTTTCAGCTCTCAGGGAATTTTACAATTTTTTTTTTTTTAATGTGCCATTTTCGTGTTGCTTCAATTCATCTTAAAAGTGCAACATGAACGGACAAAATTATTGGGGTGCTTTGCCTGTGGTGGCCCCATTGCAGCATTATCAACTCTACATGCAGCCACAGCAGCAATAGTTTCAGACACAGCAGGA
>JARNME010000115.1:0-228950 GCA_030179655.1 Scaptomyza flava
ATTATGAATCATTACATTGAAGTATAACTTTTTTGGAATTAGTATGAATTGCTTTACCCTTATATTATTTTGATTTAATATATATTATTATTATGAGAATGAATTAATTGCTTTCATTTAAAGGCCCTTAGGTGTAGACCACCGCAGGCTAATAACGGGTAGGTGCACCAATGTTGCATTGACTCCTACAGGTTGGGTGGGTAAAAGATGGAGACTATAACATCTCCGTTCTCCAAAATAGATAGAGTATATTACATTTTGATCTGTTTCATTTTATCTGGCTCCCCATTTCTCTGTTTGTCGTTTCTGTCTGACAATATTATTCTGTAACCCGTTTGTCTAGGCAGCACAAGACCCACGCGCCCATTTTCCTGAGCTAGGCGCCCAAATAGTAACAGAGTGTGCAAGCCCGAGACGACTTTGTATAGTTTCGTTACAGTTAATTGGCGCCCTACGTGGGGCCCGAACGTCCGTTTGTTATGCAGTACCGATGTGGTGGTTGCATACATGTAGATCTCGAATTGTCGTTGAGAGTCGACGATATTGCTTAGTTAGGATAATATACTTGTTAATTAGCCTAGACACAGGAGTATACCCCGCGATTCCCAAATTCCCGTCCACATTCCTTTGGTACCAGCACCCCATCCACCCTGAATGATGTTAGATTCTGTTGGGACTTGCGCATTTTACATTCGGAGATGCTGGTTTGTACTGAATTACTTTCGGAACCAGACCAGGAGATAGGGTAGTCGTTCCAGAAATTGGGTGTATATTGATTTTTTTTGAAATAGAACAGAATATTAGTGTAGTTCTAATCAATTAATTTTATATGGTACCGACTTGCGTTCGGATGTGTAGTTCTGCTAAGGAGTCCGGTCCTATACCTAGTAATCGCAAATCCAAGTATGAATTATCTTCTCAATTTGAATTTGAGATGGTTCCGACTGGCCGAAACCGGTCCGTTCCTCTTTTAAATTGGGAACTATCACACCCCTTTCAAAGATATTTATTAGTAGATTCGGTTTCACGGATTTGATATGTATAACCACTGCAATTCTACCTGCGGTGATAGTCCCTTTGATCAGTTCCTTTAGAACGTCTCTATCAAGTTCGATTTATCCGTGAAAAAAAAAAAAATATATATATAGCTTTAGGCTTTACTAAGTCCCTTGACTTTCGCGTCCCTTTTTATTCTTATATTATAACCTTAAGTTGTTATATTTAAACCTTTGCTATGGCCAGTCAGACGTAGCCAAGAAGATTGAAGAGCTGTCGCCTCTAGTGAGCCCTATAGAGTGCATGATTTGTGAATGAACACCCACCACGGGGTGAATACATAGAAACACCATGCAAACATAAGTTTCAACAACTTGGTGTATTCTAGAGTGGCTTGAAACCACCAGGGGCCTGGTCTGTGTGCGAGACCAATTCGTTTCCAGAGTCATGATTCAAATAAGGGAGGGGACAACTTTTGGCTGCGTGCAGCCGTTCGTAGGCTATCGTGTGTCCTACCAATCCTCGTGAACCTCGTGAGCGCAGGTCTAACGCGATTGGGAGAGATGAAAACTTGGGCAGTCCACGCCCGCGACTCACGGAATGCTAGCCTAGGTCGGAGTCATAACAGAAGGTCGAGAAGTCCCTTACCCTAGTGCAAAACGTGAGCGAGGGTAATTGTAGAACAGCCCGATCGCATCGCTCACGTGGTTTCCCCCCAATTGGCGGACCAGTTATGCGGGATACCCGCTAATGATAGCCCAGTTGAAGATGTTTTATATATAGAGTGAAAATGTGGTTGACCACTCGCTGCCTGACATGCGAGGAACACTCTCCTGATTCAGTTGGCTCGATCTCCTTTTTTTCAGGACCAGCTTTATCGTTTTACTGGCGCGTACCTAAACGGCAACTTAATTTTACAACTTGGTTCGCAACGGTGTCAGTCGCTTGCAAGAACGGTACCAGGATCAATGAACTGCGCGTGACCTCAAAGCTGCTCGTCTGGGTGCCAAGCGAAGCAAGGCATTGACGAACCTTTGATGCGTTGTTTAGCACGCTAGTCTTTCGATTGCAGATTCCTTGGCGTGAGCCCTTCTAGATTTCCGAATCAACCATTGAAGTCCAGGCAAAAGCTTTCCGCCAAATTAAAGCATGAGCTGAGCATTGCATTGTGACACTGCTCATTTCGCAAGGCTTCGTAAGGCCTGGCATAGACATGAGAATTCTTTCGGTCTATACATTCAAAGCACCAACCGCGTGTACAGGCGGAACCACGGCCGATGTTGTTAACCGAGATTCTTCATGAATCTTCCCCTGCACCTGTGTGTAGGCGTTTCTGACGAAATTTGTGCAGTTCGTCATCTGCAACACTGCAGGGCTGGAACTGTGAGGAACAGGGACACAGATATCATGATTGTCTTAAGAGTCGTCGTCGGATCTTTTGTTACGTTGATGGCACACCGGACACTATATAGCCCCAGTGTCAAAATGTAGAAAACCCGTCGGAAAACCGGCAAAGGAGTTCGCCGGTTTTCGAACGGGGATCCCGACAATAGTCCTCGGATACAGTAATATTAACCTCACTGATTCTACACAACTACCGAACGAATCACCATTACCCTTGACGGACCTACGCCGTTGCGTTTCCAAACCATTCCATGAACGAGTTCAGGATACACAGAAGCGTAGAGCAGAAATTTTTAACAGCGATAATATCTTCCGTCAAACGCGAATCCGCTAAAGCGTATCCCAAAATTTTGGGTTCGCAAACGAGACTTAACAAATGCGTTTATCAACTCAATTGTCCATACAAGCAATGATATTCGACCTTTTATTATATCAATGTTTTCGGTCAGGATTACTTAGCCTTGTTAGACAGCGGGGCTAATAGAAGTGTTGTTGGTGGGAATCTGGCCAAGCGAATTATGTCAGAGAGCTTAGGACAAATAAATGCTTGGAGTTGTTCGCACGGCAGATGGTCAAAGCAGCAAGTCGCTGGTACAATTACCATACCCTTGTCATATAATTCAATACAAGCAAGTTTGAGTTTCTCATAGTTACTTCAATTAAGACGGACATAATTGTGGTATGGATTTTGGAATAAATTTGGTATAGCTCTTCCATCTTTAAGCAATATCAATGTTTCGATCTACACACAGAAGAAGAAAATAAAGATTTAAATCACATCGAACTAACACAGTCAGAGATCAAAACTAAGTTCGGTGATTGGACTTCTTTCCTTCTTTTGAGAAGGATGGACGTGGACTAACACTTGACTAACACTTGAGCATACTATCGACACAGCAGAGGCAAAACCATCAAGCAAAGGTTCTACCCCTCTTTCTCCTGCGAAGGAAGAACCCTATGCAAGAGATTGATAGGATGATTGAAATGGATGTAATAGAAGAACACCCAACTCTTCCTGGTCATCTCCTATAACCTTGCACATAAAACCTGGCAAAGTGCGCTTCTGTCTCGACGCCCGAAAGCTCATGCAGTCACAATTAGGGATGCCTATCCTATTCCAATTATGGAAGGACTCTGAGTCGTCCTCCACGGTATATTGCATTTCTAAATCGACCTGAAAGATGCTTTCTGGCAGATTGTTTAGATTACGATTCACGTGCGAAACTGCATTACAGTACCAAACAGACCCCTTTATCAATTCAAGAGGATGCCTTTTGATTGACTAAATGCTCCGCAAACTATGAGCGTTTGATGGACTTAGTGATTCCTTATCAGCTAAATATCCATGTGTTAATTTATCTCGACGATTTGCTTGTCATGTCGGCATGTTTCGAGTCTCATCTTTTGCATCTATCTGAAGTTGCAACCCAATTGCGAAAGGCTGGGTCTCACTATAATGTTCAAAAGAGCCAGTTCTGCCTGAAAAGTGTCGAGTATTTAGGTATATACTTGGTGAGGGAACGCTTAAGGTAAACCAGATAAGTGAGTGCTGTTAAGGATTTTCCGAGTCCGAAGACTCAAAAACAGCTAAGACGATTTCCTGGAATGACCGGATGGTACCAACGTTTTATATCTAGCTTACTCTCGATAATTTTTCCGCTTACCGAACTCTTAGGAAAAAGTTATTCGCATGGAACCATCATTTGAAGAAATTAACATCGCTTTGTGTTCGGCTCCATTTTTGGTTCACCCACGATATGACAACCGTTCCTTGTGCAGTGTGATGCATCTGCTATGCTGTCGGTGCTGTTCTTGCACAGTGTGACGAGTCCGGACATGAACGCCCAATAGCGTACATGTCTAAGAAATTGAACAAAGCTCAGCGTAACTACACAGTTACTGAGTTAGAGTGTTTAGCTGTTGTTCTCGGTATAAAGAAATTCCGCATGTACATCGACGGCCATCGTTTTAAGGTTGTCACCGATCACTCTAGCCTTCGTTGGTTGATGGATCAATCAGATCTCAGTGGTAGGCTAGCGCGATGGGCCAATCAGTCTCCAAGGCTATGGTTTTACTATTGAACACCGAAAACGGAGTCAAAATGTAGTTGCCGTCGCCTTATCTCGTTATTCGAGTCAGAAGATGAAATCTCAAAATTAATTTTTGAAAGTCTGCCAGAGATCGATTTGCAATCGAAGCATTTAAGTCATCGGAATACTGTTCTTTGCGAGACAAATTTAGTGCAACAAAACTGCCAGATTATAAGGTAGTGGATGAATACATTTATCGTCGTACAGGTTTCACTAACGACAGTTCTGATCAGACTGACGATAATTGGAAGTTGTATGTACCCAAGTCCCTGCGAAAAGGCGTGCTACGTTCAGCTCATGCTCAGCCAACTTCTGCACAACTGTGGAATTGCAAAATGCCTGAAACGAATACGACGTCATTTGTATTGGCCTGGGATGGTTGTTGATGTTCGTAACTACATTGACACGTGCGATATTGTAAGACTACTAAATACCCTACTCGATCCCTTAAACCTCCTATGGGTGCTCAAGTTACAAGTGAGAGACCATTTCAGCGTTTGTACCTCGATTTCATTGGTCCGTTTCCTCGCACGAAAAAGGGTCATATTGGAATTTTTATCATTTTAGATCATTTTCGAAATGTACGTTTTTGAAATCCGTTAAAAAGTTCAATTCTGACATAATAATCGATATCTGAGAAACGATATTTTTTCATGCTTTGGCGTACCAGAAATCGTCGTGAGTGACAACGGAACTCAGTTTAAAAGCCGCGTCTTCGAAGATTTTCTTGTACATTATGGTATAAAACATATGTTTACCGGCGCATATGCACCCCAATCGAATGCAGCAGAGAGAGTAAATCGTTCTATTAATGCCGCTTTGAGAGCCTATATTCGTGGTGATCAACGGGAATGGGACACATTCTTGAGTAGTATCAATAGCTCTCTTCGCAGTTCGGTACACCAGTCGATTGGTGAATCGCCGTATTTTATAGTCTTTGGACAACATATGATTTCTCATGGCCGGGATTATAAATTACTAAGAAATCTGGAATTGCTTAGGGACAGCACAGCAAGGTTACCCAGAGCTGACGAATTTCAAAAATTTCGTGCTAATATCGATAAGCACCTCAAGAAAGCTTATCAAAAGAATCAACGCTCGTACAATTTACGGTCACAGACCCGTTCTTTTGAGGTTGGCCAAGAAGTGACTAAAGGAATTTTTGTCTAAGCAATGCCGCAGCCAACTTAAGTTCTAAACTAGCTCCTGTTGGTACCAAAGCGCGAATCAAGAGAAAACTGGGCCAATCGATTTACCTTTTGGAGGATATGCATGGAAAAGAGATAGGAAATTTTCATGCAAAAGACATATGGTAGCGAAAATTTTCTATTCGCATCCCTTTGATTTTTTTTTTCAGCTCTATCTTTGCCTGATAGACGAAGATCAGACCTGTGGTGTGAGGGTGCGAATAAATAATTCTTTTTTTGCTAATTAAAGTTATTTAAGAGCATGCATATTTACACATCAGAGTATGTAAGTGCGTATCATCAATACGTGCATATGTTTGCATGTGTATTGACTCAGCTTTGACTTAGAGCTTTATCTCTTGCAAGCTGAGCTTGCACGTGCCGTCCATTTGCACTCAAGATGCAGGGAGAGAAAGCTTGCACTCATTCAGCGTCACGCATGCGTAAGAGCTTTCGCTCAAAAAGCCCTTGAACTTTTAGCCTGGCTGCTCACTTGATGGAGGCTGAAGTTGATGCCCGAAAAGTAAGAGAGGAATATCCCGACTACCGTACACCCTGCTTTACGCCCGAATTATGCACACCCACCATAATCACCATGTATAACGCACATCACTAAACTTCTGATCACGGTACGCCATCCGCATTTCGTTTGATGCTATCTTGAAGATCGCCATCGTTTTTATCTTGCTTGCACCGAGTATTGCAAGTGCAAGATAACCACCCTATCGCTTTTGTGTTGCTTGCGCCGAGTAGCGCAATTGCACTTTGGAGACCTATGGATCTATGCATGGACCAGGCAAACCCAACTCTATCGCTTTTATCTAGCTTGCACCGAGTAGTGGCAAATGCAAGATAACCACCCTATCGCTTTTGTGTTGCTTGCGCCGAGTAGCGCAATTGCAACCTAACCTCACTTTGGAGACCTATGGATCTATGCATGGACCAAGCAAACCACAACTCTATCGCTTTTATCTAGCTTGCACCGAGTAGTGCAAATGCAAGATGCTAAAATTTTCGAAGACCTCGATGGATTAAATAGGCAGCGAGCTACATATATCGTTCAGTTTGTTTTATATTTGAAATTAACTTTCTTTGTTTAGTTTGAAAAAGTTACTTATAAATTTGAATTGTATCTTCTAGTTGAGCGCTTTATTTCGAATTGTTGCATCTATACTTTCTATTTTGAATATCATCACCTACAGTTCGTCTACGTCAACAGGCCTGCTGACAGCGATGGATAAATAAATGAGGTCGTAAGTACGGCATAGCCGAAATGTACAGGGTGTGCAGCAATAATTGTAATAAAGTGCCCAGCCTAGCCGAAGAGCTTTTTGTGCCCAAACGGTTAGATTTCATAAAGTAAAATTAGTAAGTAACGATTAACGTAAATATAGATAATTATTAGAATATTTTGAATCATAGATATTTTTAATTATGAATCATTTAAAATTTGAATTATAACTATTTGAACTAGTATGAATTGATATAACATTATATTATTTTGATTTAAATATATATTATTAATTATAGAATGAATTAATTCTTTCATTTAAAGGCACCTTAGGTTTAGACCACCGCAGGCATAATAAGGGTAGGGTCAACCAATGTTGATTGACTCCTACAGGTTGGGTGGGTAAAAGATGGAGAACTATAACATCTCAGTTCTCCAAAAATAGATAGAGTATATTACATTTGATCTGTTTCATTTTATCTGCTTCCCCATTTCTCTGTTGTCGTTTCTGTCTACAATATTATTCTGTAACACCGTTTGTCTAGGCAGCACAAGACCCACGCCCATTTTCCCTGAGCTAGGCCGCCCAAATAGTAGACAGAGTATGCAAGCCGAGACGACTTTGTAAGTGTTCGTTACAACCATTGCCAGTAAAGATAATTGCTTCGACAACATTTTATGAAGGACTTTAACTTGCAATCTTGTACCATTGCACAGTTTCGGCGAATTCGAGCTGCCAATCAACATTACAGGTGAACCAATCGTTCAAGTTAATTTATGTTGAGGCAGGCCAGACGGATTTAATGAATTTAGAATCTCGACGGGGTAATGAACTGCATCTTCGATTTCAGTTACAGAATCAATAGAGTTATATGTAATTTCTTCACTTTGAAATGATTTTAATAAAAACTCGTTTATTTCCAATGCATTGTCATATCTCGCAGTCAAAATAGCACGTTCTGAAAACTATTCGAGGGATTTTTTAGAGAAATTTGTAATATCCGAAAATATTTTTAGAGTTAGCTCTTCAATACATACATACATGACACAAAGTTGATGGCAAAATAATCCATTTCCTATTTGAAGAAGCATTTCTGCAAATTCACCAGCTATCACCTTTTAAGTAGACTCGCATATTCTTCGTTAATGCAATTTTCTGTATTTTGAGCCACAAAATTGAAGATTTTAAGCACGCATTTATTTCATCTGCTCTTGTTCCTCTGGGGATCACTGAAGAGTTTGTCGAAAATCACCAGCTAAGAGAATAGTTATGCCACCCATTAAGTATTCACTATCTCAAATGTCTTTCAAAGATCGATCTACAGCTTCAAAAGCACCTTTATGGGCCATAGTACACTCATCCCAAACAATAAGCTTGCAATCAATGATCACAATAGCAATATTAGATTGTTTGAAATTGAGCAATGTGGTGTTTCTAAATGAAACAAATTAAATGGAAACTTTAGAGAAGGATGCGCAGCGCGACCACCACTTCGTAAAGTGGCTGCGATACCGGAAGAAGCAACGGCCAATGCAATTTTTTTTTTTTTGCCGTACCTTTGCCAATAATAAATTTAAAAGAAACGTTTTACCTGTTCCACCAGGTTCATCTAAAAAATAGATTTCTCCCTTTCTGCTTCAACGCCATGTATATCTTTTCGTATACTTGTTTTTGCTCAGCAGTAAGGAGTAGCTCATTATTAACAACAAAATTATCGCAATTTTCATAATATGTTTCTCTATGATATTCATTATTTTGAACAATTTCCTCGGATCTGATTGGTAGTGGAAGTCCATAGTTAGTCAAGTTTTGACCACCAATAGACAGTACTATACCTTCAATGTACAAAAGACATTTATTAAATACATATTCAGAATACTTTGATCAATATTTCTGAAATATGAAAGGCTCTTAAAATATCTTCTGATAACTCTCTTTATAAGTATTCCAAAGTTTAAGAGCATCTGAAATTTGACAAAATACTAACATTATTGCAAAAAGTTCTCCCAGTTTTGTAGGATTTTGACATATGACAGCTTCGGCTATAGTTGAATCCCAGTGCTTATCGTCTTCTAGTAATCCTAGAGCCTTACACGCCAATTGAAATGAGGCGTATGCTATACCATTAACGGTTTTTAATTTGAAATGAAGTTGCGCCTCTTACAAATTTAGTAAAAGTCCTAAATAAAAACATTCTGTATTATTGGGATGAATAGTGTAAACTCTTTCCAAAACTGAATCTCTTTTAACTCCAGTAAATTTGGCACATCGTGCCCTTGTTTTCTTTTTTGAAATTCTTTATTGTTCCATGTAAAATACGATGGAACTTCACAATAAAGAAGCGTTCTAGCAAACTCATCACGTGTGCATAGCTCAAAGAAGGCTAGCAAAGTGGTTTTGGGTGTAGTGTTTAATCTGCCAAGTAATTATTGCGGTTTATTGGGGTTAAGATATATCCGTTGATCATTTTCTAAATGAACAGCTAAGTGTGTAATTGCCGGAAAACGTTCATGTATGGGAAATGCAAGGATTCTCCAAACCGCTTCTGAGCTTTCGTACATATTAATTTCATTACGTTGGTCTTCAAGAGTAAATGATGCTTGATCGCTGCCCTTGTTAACATATATACAAATGTATTTCATAGACTTTACAGAACTACAATACTCAACATTTATGTGAGCTTCAAATGTTTTCAATAGTACTCAGTTATAAGGCACAACCCAACGATTATCTATGCAATTACCATTTATATTAATTGCATTACCACCATCTTCTATCGCTCTTCTACGATATAGAGGGTAACTATTTTTCCAGTAACAGTTTCTTTAAGTAATTCTCGAGGAACCTTTTGGTTCATTTTCCATTTTTCAAGCATGGCGATTTATTATTAAATGCACCGCAAGGACCATGAATCATATATGACTTAACAATGTTAAATAACAAAGGATCCTCATCTGCGTTTGGAATTTCGGCACACATAATTTTATCGATTTTATCTGGTCTTATTTTATTTTCTAACCAAAGTAGAATATGTATATGTGGTAAGCCCCGCTTTTGCCATTCCACAGAGTACATGAAACATTGCACGCTTCCAAACAAAGAACATTTTATCAATAGTGACATTAAAGCTTTAACTTTTAAATGAAATACTCGAGCTATAATATCGTGACGATCATGTGGCTTTTGACCCGGTAATAAAACACTTTATATGTCATTCCATTGTGGATTGCATGTGAGTGTTATGAAAAGATCTTGTCGCCCATAATGGCGGACATATGTCATAGCATCTTGGGTAAAATTACCATCTGACCACGTTGAGCTGCGACAACATCTTGTTGGCCTATTGCATCTTCTATATGTATATTGCTATCTGCTCTGAGTTTCGCTTGAATGTAGCGAGTATAATTTAACCTTTCTGAAATTTGAAATATTTTTGCAACGTAGTTGAGCTTCCTTTTCATCATCACCAACAAAATAATTCAAAACAATTGACCAACTTTCACTTATAATTTTCGTACTTCCAAAAGAAGTCATTTGAAAGCAGCTGTTATACTTTCTTATACGATCAATGAAATGATCATGCTTTGGATGTCCACCAATTATTAAGCTTTTAAGTGGATCAGGCAAACTTTCATTTTGTGAAAGTTTAACTTTTCCTGCCTCAGATACCCAAAGGCTCATTTTTCAATGTTAAAGCATTACAATGTTTGCATATCAAATTCATACTACCAAGTTGAGTAATTTTATCTGACTTGTAAGCTATTTCAAAATCATAGTTTTAGCCCGACATGGCTTTAACACTCCATGTACGCAAACGCCTTTATTGATGTGCATCAGGATTATTAGCCGGATGTCTTCTCACTGCAACTCTATGAGCTTCAGGATTATTAGCCTGATCTCGTCTCACTACAACTTTTATAACATCAGGATTATTAACACGATATCTTTTTGATGCTTCTATGCGCTTACCCCTATTGATATCAATTTTTTTTTTTTTAATGAACGTTTTATTCCTTTTTTTTCTGTTTTGCCGTCTTTTAAAAGGAGTTTTAACATTTTCAGCTATACATTTACTTGACGTATCAGAATCTTGAGTTAATACTTCCTCTAAAGGAATATAACATCAAAATGACCATTCATTAATGGACCGGTAAAACGCAATCTTTTTACAGGATGCATATTATTTCCGAATGCTTGTAATAAATTTCCATTCTGAAAAACTTGAAAATTTACAGCATAAATTTCTGCTGCTGCTTAAAGCTCACATGCAGTAGCATAAGTATTTGAATTTGACATATCGCACTCTTATTGCTCAGAAGAACTATAACACTCTTAATTTAAGATTTTGCTGAAGCAAGAAAAAGTTTCCCAGTTGGTTACAACATGTTCAACAATATTTTGGCGTATGGTGCCATGGAAGCCTTGCCTACCAAATAAAAGGTAGGAAATAGATCTAAAGAGGCAGGCTCCATCACCAATTATGTTAACAACTGAATGCGGCACCAAAGCACCACTTATATCTAAAGTTTCAAAAGACATATTTTAATTTGGCTGTGAGTCAATTGACTTCACTGTAAACGATTGTTACAACGTTACAGTGTCTATAAGAAGGTATAGAATTCAATAAAATTGAATATGCCATCTTTTATTAATTTAATAGAATATTCATACTGCTTAGTTTTATTTGATTTTTAAATGCACTAAAGCAGCGTCTATATAACTATTACATAATATGCAATATATAAGACAATTATTTATAATGTTGCTTCAATTATGAAGTCGAAAATCGACTTAATTTTCTTGTGTTTAGAAAACAACAAAAGAAATTAAAATTTTTTGATCGTTATTTAAATATTTTAATAATAGCAATTAAATTTTTTTAAAACTTATCATAAAATACGTATTTTAAATTAACTTATATGTATACGTATATAAAAGGAATGTATGTATATATAGTATATAATACGAAAATCAGAGTATTGAAAAACTCACTGATTCAAAAAGTAAATTTTGATGTTATTATTATCCTTTATATAAACAACATTAAAATATTCACTGAAACGAAAAGTTACTTTCTTTGTTCACATCAAATATGAACTAAAATGCATAACCAATTCCCTTACCATTGTATGTAAAAACATAATGTTGGAAAGAGCATTACAGTTATTTCTCTAAGCAGCAGATCCCGAGCTCATACATACAACGCTTGCACTTAAGAGCTAGGTATGGGTGGTGCAAATTAGGCAATGCAGTTCCTTAAACAGACGCCTCTTAGTTATGGTTAGCTATGCTTAGAACGTAAATAAGCAACAGCAAAGGAGCATGATCAGAGCGAGATTTCAAATTATCTGATTATCATAAGAGCAACACACGCGCTTATGTGAACGCCCTTTGCTTATTCGAAATTGTATATCATTATATATCAATAATGTTAGTGTGTTACAGTAGTAGGGAATTGGCGGTTCTGTGACAGGAAGTAGCTGTCACTTTAATTACCCCCAATCACAATTTATGACCCTTTTATCGCCCGTTTGTTTTATTGACCCTTTTTTTCACCCCTACAATATGATAATTTATGACTCTTTTTTCCCATGTTCGTATCCCTCCTTTGATAAGAATAGGGTGGAGAACAAATGATTAACATTCCTAGGCCACCACTTTACCAGCAGCATCTGTGAGAATTAGTGATGAAATGATTTGGAGTCAAGTGCGTGCCTGTTAAACCTGCGTTGCATTATACACCTGCAAGCAGGTGATCAGAGGAACAGATTTGGCTATTTACCTATCAAAGCAAAGGAAGAAAGGATAGATAATAGAGAAAAGCGAACGCTTGTTCGATGTACTGGGGTTCTGCGAACGCAGCACCAGCAGCAGCAACGGCAGGATCAATACATTGCTTCTAAGCAAGAGTATTGATACTTGTTGATTAAGATTAAATGTGTTAGAGGGGAAAGTGTTAGAAAGAGACTGTGTGCAAGAAAGTGTTAGAGGGAGGAAGACTTAGAGACAAGTTTGTGCATGCTGAAGTGCGCTAGTCAAAGGTCAAGTACATTAGTTGGCTAATGTGCTATAGGTATCACCGTCCGTGAGGTTCAGTGAGCAAGTACATTCCCTATGAAACTATTAAATGCTAGAGTCAAGTGTGCACAGGTTTCTTAGCTACAAGTTAGTAGATAAGATAGAGAGAGAGAGAGTCAACTGTGAGCAGGTTTCTTAGCTACGAATAAGTAGATAAGAGACAGTCGAGAGGGCACCTGTTTGACGTGCGTTGTCTTGCACACCTGCAGGCAAAACATTAACAATGAATGTTTATGTGTGAAAACCAGTGATCAAAGAATAAAAGGATGAGAAAAGATTGTGCTTTTTTGAAGTACGCTAGTCAAAGGGCAGTACATTCGTAGGTCGCATTGTTATGATCAAAAGCAAAACCATCAGCAACAACAACTAAACCTTCGTGGGAGCGTTATGTGTGCAATGATGAGAATTTTCTTTCGCAGCGGCAGCAGCAGCAAGGTCAACACACTGTTTTAAACAAGAGTTTTGATACTTGTACATTTAGATTATAAAGAGTTAGAGGGAAAAGGTGTAAGAGGGGAGTGTTAGAGGGAGAAGGTGTAAGAGAGGGAAAGGATAGAGGGGGAAAGTGTTAGAGGGTGGAGGTGCTAGAGGAGGAAAGAGTTAGAGGGGGATAGTGTTAGAAGGATATTGTGTGCAAGAAATTGTTAGAGGGTGGAAGACTTAGAGACAAGTTTGTGCATGCTTGATTGTGCTTTTTTGAAGTACGCTGGTCAAAGGGCAGTATATTCGTAGGCCGCATTGCTATTATCAAAAGCAACACCAACAGCAACAACAACTACAACCTTCGTGGGGCTCTTTGAACACTAGGGTGGAACTTTTCTTACGCAGCAGCAGCAGCAGCAATGTCAATACGTTGAGCCTTTTGGTTGTGATAATGACAGGATCAGTCTTTGCTATTCAACCAATTAGTGTTAGAGTCAAGTATGCTACTGTTTTAAATACATTGCTCTGCACACGTACATTGTTATTGTCAACAGCAACAACAACATCCTTCGTGGGGGGTTATGTGTGCAAGGATGGGAATTTTCTTTCGCAGCAGCAGCAGCAGCAAGATCAACACATTGTTTTTAAACAAGAGTATTGATACTTGTACATTTAGATTATAAAGAGTTCGAGGGAGAAGGTGTAAGAGGGGGAGTGTTAGAGGGAGAAGGTGTAAGAGGGTGAAAGGATAGAGTGGAAAGTGTTAGAGGGAGAAGGTGTTAGATACGAATAAGTAGATAAGAGAGAGTCGAGAGGGCGGCTGTTTGACGTGCGTTGCCTTGCACACCTGCAGGCAAAACATAAACATGAATGTTTGTGAAAACCTGTGATCAAAGAATAAAAGGATTGAGACAAGATTGTGCTTGTTTGAAGTACGCTAGTCAAACCAACAACATTCGTGAGTGTTTTGTATGCAAGGGATGGGCATTTTTTCGCAGCAGCAGCAACAAGATAAACACAAGAGTATTGAGACTAGCAGATTTAGTTTGAAGTATTATAGGGGAAGTTGTAAGAGGAGGAAAGTGTTAGAGGGAGAAACAGAGAGTTATTATTAGAGAGAGTATGTGTTTTGGGGGGGAAAGTGTTATAGGGAAAGTGATCCTGCTTGTATTATTATATTAAAACACGCTCCCTTATGCGATTCTATGCACGAGCGTCTATGAAATGCAGGTGTATGTTTACTGATTGTCCCTCCTTCTAACGCACACCCAACTTATTCGCTACTTACGTTTCTAACCTTTATTTGCATATATCTGTTTTGATTATTGCACTGACTTCTGTTACTTTTATAGAGCTAATTAGTATAACTTTTTAATAAACCAATGAACATTTTTTAAGTTGGTGTACTTTTTTAAGAAACTATCAAATTATGTTTTTCTTATGGGTATGTTTTAATTTTATTTCATATATATATATATTTTTATTTTTATTATACCCTTCACATGTGAATCAGGGTATATTGAGTTTGTCATGAATCTGTAACGCCTTAAAGGAATGATGGGAGACCCCATAAACTATATATCAAAATGATCAGGACGAGCTCAGGAATTGATTTCCGTCCGTCCGTCCGTCTGTCCGTCTGTCCGTCTGTCCGTCTGTCTGTTTCAACACGATTTCCGGCCAAACTGCTGAACCGATCTTGATGAAACTTTCACAGATTGCTTAGATCATGTCGGGTTTGTTCACTATGAAATTTCATCCCGATCGGAGCATTCTACGATATAGCCACCATATAAATTTACCATATCAACACGATTTCCGGCCAAACTGCTGAACCGATCTTGATGAAACTTTCACAGATTGCTTAGATCATGTCGGGTTTGTTCACTATGAAATTTCATCCCGATCGGAGCATTCTACGACATAGCCACCATACAAATTGACCATATCGTACTGTTTCAACACGATTTCCGGCAAAACTGCTGAACCGATCTGGATGAAACTTTCACAGATTGCTTAGATCATGTCGGGTTTGTTCACTATGAAATTTCATCCCGATCGGAGCATTCTACGACATAGCCACCATACAAATTGACCATATCGTACTGTTTCAACACGATTTCCGGCAAAACTGCTGAACCGATCTGGATGAAACTTTCACAGATTGCTTAGATCATGTCGGGTTTGTTCACTATGAAATTTCATCCCACTCGGACCATTCTTCAACATAGCCACCATACAAATTGACCATATCAGTTGATATACTGTGCTTGGTGGAGACTTGGACAGTCGAAAGTGACACCTTTCAGATGCCAGGGTTTACCTTAGTACATGAAATAGATGGACCGAGAACAGGTCGTAATAGGCCAGCGAAAGGCATTAAAATTTATGCTAAGCAACCGACTGCAGCACATGTTTTGTTTAGTCAAAACATATGCGCTGATAGCCGCACCTATCAGTTGAGCGTCATTAAATATGATAATTTCACCATTGTGGTCCTGTACAGGAATAGTGTCTATCCACTAGTGGAATTTCGGCAGCAGTTAATAAGTGATTTTCGCCAGATACTACAAGAGCAGCAAGGAAAATACTTATCGTGGGTGATTTTAACATCTGCCGGTTGACGACGACAGATAGACTAGAAGACGAGCTTTCACAAATGGGAATGGCCTCTCTCTTAGAAAGAACGGCCATAACAACCAAACAGCTAACGCAAATTGACTGGGTGTTTGCGAACGGTGGATTTGCTACTGCAAAGACATATAAAACTGTCTTTAGCCACCATGATGGAATATTCGTAAAATTAACGTAGTTAATTCGATACACCGAATATTAATAATTTAATGCTTATAGTCTTTCGTGATTTTCACACAATAAAAAAAAAAATAAAATGAATCCTCGTGTGAAGGGTATCATAGTCTTGGCATAGCCAAAATTAACTATGCGCCACTATGTTTTTTTATAGATTTTTGTAGTATGTTAAATAAGTTGTTCCGTTGAGGGATTTAGCAAACACAAACACCGAACATTAAGATAAATGACAAGCCGGTAGAACACACAAGTCATACTCCATGATTTTGTTTCGGCTTTATAAAAAGCTTTTTTAAGTCAATATTACAAGCCTTAGTTCTAGTACTCACTTGAAAGCTTAACGAAGTTCGTGTAGCTGGTATAATAAATCATAATTTAAAAAACTAATTTTGATCTTAATATTTATACTTCATCGTTTATTGAGATTATTGTTATTATTATTTTTTAATCCCCATATATTAGATTTCTTTCTATCTCAGTAATATATATTTTGCTTAAACATTCTTGCCTTAAGATAATCTTTTAGGCTTATCAAATAATCTTTTCCTTAACTTTCCCTCTGCTCGCTTTCAGATTTTCATCAAATGACACTTTTCATATTTAAGATATCCGTCAAACTATTTCTTATACTCAACTAAAATTATTTCATCAAACTCACATATCAAATCAATTTCTAAAATAAAGAAAATGAAAACAGTAAGATGTTCTTAGCAGCTTGATTTTTTTTTATAAACGGGCTTTACCAACTCTTTCTCAGTATGCTACCTACGATAAAAATGTATAAAGAATGTGTTTTGTACTCATTTACTGACTTCAAAAATTCTTCTATTGACGTTGTATGATACCCTATCCTAATTTGTGTTATATTAATCGATTTCTTCAACTTAGTATTCTACAGATTTTTAAACATTTAATGTTATGTAGTTAGCTATTTGGACTAGGCTTTACGCTTAAAACGAGATAGATTGTATTATTGTCCTAAACAGTTAACTTAATTTTAACAGGAAAATCGATCGGACATTGATTTTTCACTTTTAATTGATTGCTTTAATATATTTCAATGTCAACCTATGTACATTTCTACTTTTTAGTGATTATGTTAGATTTTTATATTTCCAAACTCATTGCTTGAACTTACAAAATTTCGTCACTAATTTCTTATAATTGATGGATGGTAATATTTTATTTCATCATTCTCCCCATTTTTCTTGCATTTAATAAGGAAGTGCATTGAACTAGCTTATCAGTTCGAGATATGAGTCTTACACTGTTTCGAAAGTATGAATACGTTAAAAGTTTTAATTTAAGGGTTAAGTATCTATTAGATGCCATGTTATTAGGGCGTATTTATTCATATAATTATTATAATTATTTCTTAAGGAGACTTATTTTCTTTAGTGCTCAAAACTTATTGTCGCTAAAGGATTTATTTTTTTGAGTTATTTATTTAATTCGTGAAACCATTGTATTGTGTTTATTATATTTGAACCTTTGCATTAGTATTGAATTTGAATGGCAAAATACGGTTGTGATGTACTAAAGCTCGAGATGACTTGAGAGTCGGTATTTTGCAAAACGGGCGGTAGAGTACTTAAAATTTTTAATTGTAGTGTGTTTTTAAAATAATGTACTTTAACTATCACCGGATTGGTTTATACCCACTAAATATTGGTATTATCGGTTTTTTCTTCCTTTGTATTAGTCGTTTTATACACCCTAGCTCTTGATCCTGTTTTTTGATTTTAGATTAGGGTTTGATTATATTGTATACTGTTTGTGGAGGAAGCTCCAAATAATAAGATTTTGTTTAATAATTGTATAGTAAGATTTATTTTTCTTTTTATGTTGGTAAAGCATAGTTGTATGTTAAACTAATAAAAAGAGCGCGAGCAAGTCATTTACAATAATTTTCACTAACTTCATGGTCTTAAGACCGTTTAGACTTCATCGTAAGTAGTTTTGCTTTTGAGTCATAGTATTTTTTTTTTTCTGTGCTGCATAAACGAAAGCATGCTTTATCCCAGATATTTTTATTCCTAATCAATATGTAGATCAACACCGTAGGCTTTCAAGTACTATATGTCTGTCTCTATATTTTATCAGCTTTTAGGTATTGAGATTAAATTTTGCTCAGAATCTTATCGCTGACTTAAACACATGAGTGTTACAACTTACACACTTAAGGAGCATCAGATCTTTTCGTTTCAAAGTGTTTACTATTTGACGCTTTTAAGAACAATTTGCTTGCCTGAGCTAGGTAGGTTATACAGTTAAAACAATTAGTGGAAAGACGGAACTGTCTTATAGAATATCTTCAACATTATTAGTTGGTTCTTTCCGTTTCGCATTTTATCACGCACTTTGAGATTATTATGTTACTTAAAGGAATGTGCTCTATGTTCCTGATTGTTTGCTGATTATTGTTGTTAATTATTATTTTGTTTATTTATTTCTTTTGCATCTCATATAGTATTTTTCCCTTATGTTTCTTTTTTATTGCGCTCCACTTCTAAACTTACTTTAATAATTTTCGATGTTTCCTACAATTTATATTCAATCGATAATGTACGTTTTGCAATAGTATTTGAATAGTATTTCATTGTTCTACTCTGTACCGATTTTGGATCCCCTGATTTATATTATTTCCAGCTACTTTCCAAGGCTCACTCCTTTAACTTTTACACACCAGCCCACAAAACATGTAGTTTGGATATAAAAACATTAGACAACGACATCAAGCACCAAGAGCTATTAAAAAAATTTATAAAGTATTCGGAGGAAATTTGATCGAACAATGTAACACCCAAAATATTTATTATGGTTTTCATTAAATCGTGAAGTCATAGTCGAGTCTACTACGTACTTCACATTTTTCCATGAGTTGTTCCCATCTATAACCCCTATCAATATATCAGTTTTTCTTATTATTATTTTTTCAACCAAGTAAGTGCGTACCTGTTTTTTCAATTTTATCTCTCTAGAAAATGTCTGTAAGTTCGGTAGCCTCACAGTCATTCAATATGTTTGTTATAGGGATTTTGTATTGTATTTCTATTATTGTATGTTTGACTGTTATTTTTCCGGTTTGAAAACAGTTGAGGGGAGGGGGGTTTAATTTTTGCTGTAAAAACAGGGATTTTTCGGGTTTAAGAACAGATTGTTGGTATATGTTTAAACTGAGGGCTGTTATATGTGCAATATGCAGATATAACAGCCCACCAGTTTAACATCTATCAACAACCTGTTTTAAAAACAGCTTGCTGTTAGCTGTTATTTTTATATAACAGTCAAACATCAACCTGTTTTTAAACCTGAAAAATCCCTGTTTTTACAGCAAAACTTAAACCCCCCTCCCCTCAACTGTTTTCAAACCGGAAAAATAACAGTCAAACAACAACCTGATTCTTGAATACCACAAAATAACAGCTTAACAGCCCCAGTATTTAAAACCAGAAAAAATAACAGCTCTCTATTTTAAACAGTTAAACAACAACCGGTTTCTTAAACCGAAATAAACCTGTTTTTAACAGCTAAACTGCAGCCGGGTTTTTTACCGGTAAAATAACCGCTCTCTGTTTTAAACAGCTATATAACAACCTATTTCTTAAAAACATCAAAAATAACAGCAAAGCAAGAAGCTGTTTCTGAAAAACATGAAAAAGAACAGCAAAACAGCACCCGGTTTTTCAAACCGTATAAAATAGCAGCTCCCTCCCTGTTTTAAACAGTTAAACAATAACCGGTTTCTAAAACCGGAAAAAAACGTGCTTTTACAGCAAAACTGCCACCAGTTCCATGTATTTTGGGCTCACCTCTTTTCAAGGTTATTGTATGAGTTCTAGAATTGGAGTTGAAAGAGAAAATATTTGCCTGGAAACGTCAGATGGCCACCGCTGCCTCACTGTGCAAGGAGTACTTTACTCTGTTCAACAGCGTACTTTTAAGTCCCGGTTTTTAATCGCCACGATTGTGGACTTGTTCTTTCATTTAAATGTTAAATTCAAGTTATAGTACAAAACGCAGCAGTATTGCGTCAGTACTTTTGTTGGCTTTAAGTGAAAAAATTGAAAGCACTCTTAAAAAATAGATTCGAATCTCAAAATTTAAAAAAAAAATCACGAATTGACATTGCTGACAGATGTCAACTACTTTGTGAAGAAAAACAAAGGGAAATTAAATTTCCGACAAGATAATAAAAATTAATAAAAAATCAATAAAAGTCAGTAGAATAGCAACAACTTTTTCATAAAAAAAAAAAAATTAAACATAAAGGGGAATCAATAATAGATAATATGTCTCCTGCCTGTATAACCTTAATCGTTGATTAATGATTTGGTAGCTAGCTAGGTAGTTCTATGACTCTTCCACCGGACATGGAAACTGTACGAGATCAAGTATTTATGATGAGTTGAGGGTTTCTTAGCCTTTAATACGGTTGATATGTTGTTCTAAGACAATAAATTTGTTCCTTGCTAAGGCTACGCATACTGCTATAATGTGAAAGGAGGATTCTTTCTCCCGATAAAAATTTGTCTTGTCTGAGAACAGATGTCTTCGTTCAGCTCGCTCCATCTAAAGACTCCCGCTGTTCGTTAGCTCCTACCTTATTGTACCTTTTTCTACGTCACACTTCGGCTCAAAGCCTTTTAGGAGTGTCTCTGCCTTCAATCTTGTTTGCGTGCTAATTTTTACGTACCCTGCAATATTTACGTGACTCGGGTACGATCTAAAAAATTAATAAGAAGTTATTATCGAAAACTCAATCAAAGATACGTTTAAAACACATTATGGAGGTAGTGTTCAATCAATTGTTAGTTAGAACAATCAACGATATAATAGGACAGCTAAAATTCCATACATAAAAGTAAATCCCTAAATTTTTAAAAGATTTGAAGACATTTTTATTAGTCGGACAAAAATCTAAGTAAATGAACATGTGTGTATAAACAAACATAATACTTAATTGCGAAGAGCTACTAACCAAACCGGAAAACTTAAAATGTACATAATAGAAATACAATACAAAATCCCTATAACAAACATATTGAATGACTGTGAGGCTACCGAACTTACAGACATTTTCTAGAGAGATAAAATTGAAAAACAGTTAATTATGTGTGTACGATTGATGGTTTAGGTGAGGATCGCTTCGTCGTATGGGAGGGTGGGGTGTCAAGTGATGATGGTGAGCGATTGAGTCTCTTTAGGATGCCAGGCTATCGTAACAGTGACAGTACTTTTAATTTAATATAAGTAAATATTTTGTGTACCCGTATAACAGCCTATTTTTATTTTTAAATGAAAATAATGAAAAAGATTCCCTTCCATCAGTTTGATAGATTAATTGGCTTCCGATTTTAAAAGGCCAGTTTTTGTCAAATAAAGGGCGATTGAATATAAATTGTAGGAAACATCGAAATTATTTAAGTAAGTTTAGAAGTGGAGCGCAATAAAAAAGAAACATAAGATAAAAATATTATATGAGATGCAAAAAAAAATAAATAAACAAAATAATAATTAACAACAATAATCAGCAACAATCAGGACATAGAGCACATTCCATTCAACGAGCTTGAGCTTAATTTCAAAAATGGCAAGGTGATTACCGAATCTCCGAAGCGTAAAAAGACTTCGGGTCCTAATCCACTTATTGCCCCACCTGTTCTTCCAACCAAACCCCTTCTAGTGCCTTACAATAATCCTTCAATTGGTTCCAATGCTAACCCACTAATGTTATTTAACTCTCCTGCTAGAAATCCTATCAACAACCTAGCCACTTTATCTTCCGAACCTTTGCATGAGCCCTCTGGTTTAGCAGCTCGTGTGCCTATTAATCCTAATATAGGTACAACTGGGGCTCACAAGCCTCGGGTTGTTGTACCACTCAACAAATTTGTTTTTGTTTCTAGGCTGGCATCCGATACGTCATCGGATGATGTTGCAGCATATGTAAAGAGTCAAATCGATTCCCCTCTTATTGTTGTTAAAAGGTTTAAATTTAAACATGCCAGAAGTATATCTGCTTTCAAGTTGGGTGTACCGCCTGAACTTTTCTCGACAATTTGCTCTGAAAAGTTTTGGCCGCCGCAACTTGTAGTTAAGGAGTATACGAATAGGCGAATTAATAGCAATAATGGTATAAGGATTAATAGTACACCGCCTGCTAGCCATCATTTGATTCACATATAGTAGCACTCACGGAAACCTGGTTAAAACCTGATATAACTGATTATTCCATTTTTCCTTCTAAATATAACTTGTACAGATGCGATCGAACTTCTCGCAGGGGGGGTGGTGTTCTCATTGCTGTTGACTCCTGTATTTCCTCTGAACAGATTCTTTCTCAGCACCTTCCGGACATAGAGTTTTTAAGTGTTAAAATATTACTAAACGGCCGTTCACTTTATGTTACTTGCTCTTATATTCCTTCTCAATCTGATATTAACATTTACTCGTCCCATCTGAGTGCCCTGCAACTTGTTTCGTCATTTTTGACAGATATGGATAACCTGATAGTGGTTGGTGATTTTAATCTGCCACATGTTGTATGGTCTGTGAATGACACATCTTCGGCGGTGTTACCAGTCACTTCTGATGATTTTATCGATGGCCTACTGGAGTTAGGCCTATCGCAAGTTAACAGGGTGCATAACTGTAGTGGTAGAATGTTGGACTTAATATTTGTTTCAGACTCCGATTGCAGTAATGCTAGTAGAATACCCCCTCTAGTGCTGCCGGAAGATACCTACCATCCAACATTAGAATTATCCATCGAATTCTTAACTCTATTTTAGTATCTAAAAATACTTTAAAAAACCCGTTGCTTTCGTAAAACTAACTTTACTAAATTATATGATCTTCTTCAACATACTAATTGGTCGCGCCTTTATGCTTGTAGTGATATAGAAACTGCTTCAAAATCAAACATTAAAAATTATAGGGGCATATCCAAGTTGTCTGCCATACCAAAAGTCTTTGAAAAAATTATATGTTCTCAACTGCAACACGGATGTAGTTCGATTATATCGCCTTATCAACACGGTTTTGTTAGGCGTAGATCTACTACCACTAACCTTCTTGAATTCACTTCGCTTGTTATCAAAGGGTTTCAGGAAAAAATGCAAACTGACGTTGTTTACACCGATTTTAGTAAGGCATTTGATTCTGTAAGTCATCCTCTGTTGCTTCATAAATTAAATATTATTGGATTTCCATCAAAACTATTATTGTGGCTTTCGGAGTACTTGTGTGGTCGAACACAAAAAGTAGTTTTTAAATCGTCGGTATCTAAACCTATTTTTGTTACCTCTGGTGTACCCCAGGGTAGTCACCTTGGACCTTTGCTTTTTAATTTGTTTATTAACGATCTTCCAGCAGTTATTACTAACTCTTTTGTGTATATGTTTGCTGATGATGTAAAGCTATGTTTCACATATAATGACACTTCCCTGTGTAATTTTCTACAGTCGGATTTGGGTGCGATATCAGTCTGGTGCCGTACAAACTTACTAAATTTAAATTCTTCAAAATGTAAAGTCATGTCTTTTTGTAGAAGTACCCCTCATACTGCTCACTACTTGCTTGATGGTTCACCACTTGACCGCGTGTTTGAAATCAAAGATTTAGGCATTATTCTTGATCCTAAATTAAAGTTTGACGCTCATATTTCGTATATGGTCAATAAGGCCATTAAGTCCTTGGCTTCATCAAGCAATAGTCGAAAGAGTTTAATGATCCGTACACCACTAAAACGCTTTATACATCCTTAGTACGTCCTATTCTGGAGTATGGATCTTGTGTGTGGTCCCCACAATACTCGATTCACCAGGACAGAATTGAATCTGTGCAGAAGAAATTTCTTCTATTTGCCCTAAGAAGTTTTAACTGGGTTGCTGGAGTTGACGTACCCCCGTATTCAAGTAGACTCCTTTTGATAAATCTTCCCTCCCTGTTAAACCGTAGAACTATGCATGGAGTATTATTTATTACTAACCTACTTAATGGTGAAATCGACACATCAGTTCTTTTGAGTCGAATTAAATTTAATGTCCCGGTTAGATCTTCACGTAACTTTTTACCCCTTAGCCTTGATCGTTGCTTCAGCAACTATTTAATTCATGAACCATTTCGTGTTATATGTTCTGACTATAACAAACTTTATTCTCTTGTCTCCTTGGAGGCCTCAACTCCAGTACTGAAAAGATCGATCCTTTTTGCTTTATCTAATCGTAACCACTAACTACTAATCTAACGCTGGTCTGATTGGGTTTTTTCTGGGTTTTCCCAATCTTCGCAACAAATGTTGGACTGCTAAAATTTTTATTGTATTTCCCAGAGCTTTAACTTTAACTTTTAATTATTTTTTCAGATTTATATATTATTCTATATTTTACTTAACTTAATTATTTTAATTATTTTTAATTTAAATTAAATTTTGATTCATTTTAATGTCAGCTGCTCTTAGCTGACTATAAATAAATAAATAAATAAATAAATAAATATAATAATCTCAAAGTGCGTGATAAAATGCGAAACGGAAAGAACCAACTAATAATGTTGAAGAAATTCTATAAGACAGTTCCGTCTTTCCACTAATTGTTTTAACTGTATAACCTACCTAGCTCAGGCAAGCAAATTGTTCTTAAAAGCGTCAAATAGTAAACACTTTGAAACGAAAAGATCTGATGCTCCTTAAGTGTGTAAGTTGTAACACTCATGTGTTTAAGTCAGCGATAAGATTCTGAGCAAAATTTAATCTCAATACCTAAAAGCTGTAAAATATAGAGACAGACATATAGTACTTGAAAGCCTACGGTGTTGATCTACATATTGATTAAGAATAAAAATATCTGGGATCAAGCATACTTTCGTTTATGCAGCACAGAAAAAAAAAAATCTATGACCCAAAAGCAAAACTACTTACGATGAAGTCTAAACGGTCTTAAGACCATGAATCCTAAGTTAGTGAAAATTATTGTAAATGACTTGCTCGCGCGCTTTTTATTAGTTTAACATACAACTATTGCTTTACCAACATAAAAAAGAAAAATAAATCTACTATACAATTATTAAACAAAATCTTATTATTTGGAGCCTCCTCCACAAACAGTATACAATATAATCAAACCCTAATCTAAAATCAAAAAACAGGATCAAGAGCTAGGGTGTAAAAAACGACTAATACAAAGGAAGAAAAAACCGAAAATACCCATATTTAGTGGGTATAAACCAATCCGGTGATAGTTAAAGTACATTATTTTAAAAACACACTACAATTAAAAATTTTAAGTACTCTACCGCCCGTTTTGCAAAATACCGACTCTCAAGTCATGTCGAGCTTTAGTACATCACAACCGTATTTTGCCATCAAAATTCAATACTAATGCAAGGTTCAAGAATAATAAACACAATACAATGGTTTCACGAATTAAATAAATAACTCAGATCATGAAAAAATAAATCCTTTAGCGACAATAAGTTTTGAGCACTAAAGAAAATAAGTCTCCTTAAGAAATAATTATAATAATTATATGAATAAATTTGCCCTAATAACATGGCATCTAATAGATACTTAACCCTTAAATTAAAACATTTAACGTATTCTTTATATTGACTTTATTATATTATACTTTTCGAAACAGTGTAAGACTCATATCTCGAACTGATAAGCTAGTTCAATGCACTTCCTTATTAAACGCAAGAAAAATGGGGAGAATAATGAAACCAAATATTACCATCCATCAATTATAAGAAATTAGTAACGAAATTTTGTAAGATCAAGCAATGAGTTTGGAAACATAAAAATCTAACATAATCACTAAAAAGTAGAAATGTACATAGGTTGACAGTTGAAATATATTAAAGCAATCAATTATAAAGTGAAAAATCAATGTCCGATCGATTTCCCTGTTAAATTAAGGCATACATGGGGATTAAAAAAATAATAATAACAATAATGTCAATAAACGATAAAGTATAAATATTAAGATCAATATTAGTTTGTTAAAACATGATTTATTATTCCAGCTACACGAACTTCGTTAAGCTTTCAAGTGAGTACTAGAACTAAGGCTTATAATATTGACTTAAAAAAGCTTTTTATAAAGCCGAAACAAAATCATGGAGTATGACTTGTGTGTTCTACCAGCTTGTCATTAATCTTAATGTTCGGTGTTTGTGTTTGCTAAATCCCTCAACGGAACAAGCTCAATATATCTCTAATTTAACATACTACAAAAATCTATAAAAAAAAAAAATAAAAATATATATATATATGAAATAAAATTAAAACATACCCATAAGAAAAACATTATTTGATAGTTTCTTAAAAAGTACACCAACTTAAAAAATGTTCATTGGTTTATTAAAAAGTTATACTAATTAGCTCTATAAAAGTAACAGAAGTCAGTGCAATAATCAAAACAGATATATGCAAATAAAGGTTAGAAACGTAAGTAGCGAATAAGTTGGGTGTGCGTTAGAAGGAGGGACAATCAATAAACATACCACCTGCATTTCATAGACGCTCGTGCATAGAATCGCATAAGGGAGCGTGTTTTAATATAATAATACAAGCAGGATCACTTTCCCCTATAACACTTTCTCCCCCTAACACCTACTCTCTCTAATAATAACTCTCTCTTTCTCCCTCTAACACTTTCCTCCTCTTACAACTTCCCCCTATAATATTTCAAACTAAATCTGCAAGTCTCAATACTCTTGTGTTGATCTTGTTGCTGCTGCTGCGAAAAAATTCCCATCCCTTGCATACAAAACACTCACGAATGTTGTTGGTTTTGCTTTTGATAATAACAATGCGGCCTACGAATGAACTGCCCTTTGACTAGCGTACTTCAAACAAGCGCAATCTTGTCTCAATCCTTTTATTCTTTGATCACAGGTTTTCACAAACATTCATTGTTTATGTTTTGCCTGCAGGTGTGCAAGGCAACGCACGTCAAACAGCCGCCCTCTCGACTCTCTCTTATCTACTTATTCGTATCTAACACCTTCTCCCTCTAACACTTTCCCACTCTATCCTTTCACCCTCTTACACCTTCTCCCTCTAACACTCCCCCTCTCACACCTTCACCCTCTAACTCTTTATAATCTAAATGTACAAGTATCAATACTCTTGTTTAAAAACAATGTGTTGATCTTGCTGCTGCTGCTGCTGCGAAAGAAAATTCTCATCATTGCCACATAACGCTCCCACGAAGGTTTTAGTTGTTGTTGCTTTTGATCATAGCAATGCGGCCTACGAATATACTGCCCTTTGACCAGCGTACTTCAAAAAGCACAATCAAGCATGCACAAACTTGTCTCTAAGTCTTACACCCTGTAACACTTTCTTGCACACAGTATCCTTCTAACACTATCCCCCTCTAACTCTTTCCTCCTATAGCACCTTCTCCCTCGAACACTTTCCCCTTTTATCCTTTCCCCCTCTTACACCTTCTCCCTCTAACACTCCCCCTCTTACACCTTTTCCCTCTAACTCTTTATAATCTAAATGTACAAGTATCAATACTCTTGTTTAAAAACAATGTGTTGATCTTGCTGCTGCTGCCGCTGCGAAAGAAAATTCTCATCATTGCACACATAACGCTCCCACGAAGGTTTTAGTTGTTGTTGCTGATGGTGTTGCTTTTGATCATAACAATGCGGCCTACGAATGTACTGCCCTTGACTAGCGTACTTCAAAAAAGCACAATCTTTTCTCAATCCTTTTATTCTTTGATCACTGGTTTTCACAATCATAAACATTCATTGTTAATGTTCTGCCTGCAGGTGTGCAAGACAACGCACGTCAAACAGGTGCCCTCTCGACTGTCTCTTATCTACTTATTCGTAGCTAAGAAACCTGCTCACAATTGACCCTCTCTCTCTCTATCTTATCTACTAACTTGTAGCTAAGAAACCTGTGCACACTTGACTCTAGCATTTAATAGTTTCATAAGGAATGTACTTTGCTCACTGAACCTCACGGACGGTGATACCTATAACACATTAGCCAACTAATGTACTTGACCTTTGACTAGCGCACTTCAAGCATGCACAAACTTGTCTCTAAGTCTTCCTCCCTCTAACACTTTCTTGCACACAGTCTCTTTCTAACACTTTCCCCTCTAACACATTTTAATCTTAATCAACAAGTATCAATGCTCTTGCTTAGAAGCAATGTATTGATCCTGCCGTTGCTGCTGCTGCTGGTGCTGCGTTCGCAGAACCCCAGTACATCGAACAAGCGTTCGCTTTTCTCTATTATCTATCCTTTCTTCCTTTGCACACTGCTACTCATGATCATAAACATTCATTTTTTGACGAGTGTTGCAGATTTATAATGCCACGCACGTCAAAGAGGCGCCCTCTCGATTCCAGATCCTTTGATCACTACTACTCATGAACATAAACATTCATTCATGATTGCTTGCTTTCAGGTTAACAATGCACGTCAAACAGGCGCCCTCTCGACTCTCTCTTATCCATCCTTTCTTCCTGTGCACACTGCACCTCATGACCATAAACAGGTTTACAATGCCACGCACGTCAAAGAGGCGCACAATTGATTCTAACACTAGTTAGGTAAATAGCCAAATCTGTTCCTCTGATCACCTGCTTGCAGGTGTATAATGCAACGCAGGTTTAACAGGCACGCACTTGACTCCAAATCCTTTGATCACTAATTCTCACAGATGCTGCTGGTAAAGTGGTGGACTAGGAATGTTAATCTTTTGTTCTCCACCCTAGTCTTATCAAAGGAGGGATACGATCATGGGAAAAAAGGGTCATAAATTATCATATTGTAGGGGTCAAAAAAAGGGTCAACAAACAAGGGGGCGATAAAAGGGTCATAAAATTTAATGGGGTCATAAATTGTGATTGGGGGTAATTAATGTGACAGCTACTTCCAGTCACAGAACCGCCAATTCCCTACTACTTGTTACGTTTTGTCTTAAATATATAAGCAGCAAGTAGGTGAATCCACCCCCATAACATATTCTGGTGTGGGAAATTTTTCTTGACGCACCAAGTTTTGTTATGTTGTTGTTGTTTTTTAAAATCAATGACACCAAAAAATAGTAGCAGTGAGGCCCCACCACTGACAACAACAACATATGCTACTTGGGTCGTAATCAATTGTCAAAGGCACACAAATTTGAAAAAAAAAAATGTGCACTGTGCTTCTGCGACGCGAAGGCGTCACTGCACATTTTTTTGTTTTTGTTTTCTCGCTCGCGATCAAACCCTCAGCTTGTGCGACAATCAGGCGACAGTAATGGAATAGGTAATTGTTGTAATTGTAATTTGTTTTTTAAAATGGGTAAAAGTGCTCCCAATCGTATGGGAGGTACTTGAAGGAGATGTCCAAATAAAAATTCCCTTCTTAGTGCTCACCTCCTACCTGCATGAAAAATTGTGTGAAAATTTCAGCCTTCTAGCTCTTTTTGTTTAGGCTGTGGCTCTTCCATTGTCATCAGGACAAACTCTTATATATATATATAGATATCAATCAAGATACATACCATAGAAGTTCCATTGGCTGAATTCTTGAGCTTTGCATATTCAACCTGTGCATAGAGCTGCAGCACCTCGAAATCTGTGTCAGCCGATCGGAAAGGCGATCACAAACATCACGGAATGCACTACGCATCTTATCGACCTATCGAAAGATATGTAATATGTTATTGTACCTGATAATGAAAATTAATATATATTTCATATGTACCTGATCCTCGTCATTAACATTGGTGTGTCGCACACGACACGCTGAGTTCATGCTCCATTTACTGCAAGAACTTGTGATTAATCTGAATGCTTGGCTTGGTCTGCAAAGCTCGAGTTATAAGCGGAAGCGGCTTGCTTCTCAAATAGCCATCGGTTATCTCCGTATGAATCTCATCTTTGCTACCCGACTCCAATGGCTCTTTTATATATTGTACATAATCTAGCCAAAGGGTCGAATCAGTGGGATATTTGGCCGGACAGCGATATGATCAAATGTGCATTTCCTGCAGCCAAACTGTATTCTCAGCACTACATTCTAGCTTAATTTTAAATTCTTCAACTAGCTGCTCAATCGAATCCAACTGTTCTTCATTGCAATTCCAAGAGACACACTGGGCGCGCTTTTCTCGACGAGCTCGATATCCTCCTGATCGGTGAGCAAACCAAGCGCGTCGCGCAAATCCTTTATGAAATCAATACGCTCTATTCCATAATCAGCCAATACCTAAGCTCACATCAAGTGCAGCTCAACCATTTGCTCTTCAATACCTTAGCCCACATCAAATGCTGCTCAACCATTTGCTCTTCAAGTAAACTGCTAACAACAAACTCGGCAAGTGGTTCATCTATGTTTTTCGAGTAAAACAATTAAACATTGCAAGTGCCTTTGGAATTACCATAGTGACTGGATAGAGCCCTGGCGCAATTCTTATTAAAGGTGGTGCGCACGGCTAGTGTTTGGGTAACAGCCTTAAGGGCCTTCAGATAACGTAGAAAGATATGCGGCGGTATAACGGAATGCTGAAACAACTCTTTGATGGCAATCTTTTCAAAAACATTCAATTGGCTGTATATTGATTTTATGGGGTAAGCAAATTATAGTTTCAAATTTCAAACACACAAGAGTAACAAAAATGTGAAAGTAAATATATAATATCTCCACTTGCAATGCTGTGGTGCACAATTCCATGAACTATCGATTGCGCTTGCCTGGCCGGGCCAATTGGGTGGCAACATAATCCACCAACTTTTGATCATCGTGCGAATCACTGCTGCTTTCGCTTACCGAATTAACGATGCTGACATCGCATTTGGAATCAGAGTTTGCCTGCTTGCTGCCAGTTACATCGTTGCTTGATTCTGAGCTGATTTCAATTTGAAACAGCGTGCGAATGTTTTTGTTCATTGTTAAATTATTGTTTGAAACAGCTCATTAAATTTATATATTATATATACATATATATATAAACACTTAAACTAAGCTCTTAAATGTTAATATGCTTAAAGGGAAGACTGAGCCAGCTTCTAATGATTTTGAAGTTCCAGCTGATGATGCTGCTGCCGATGTAGATGTGCTTGAGACAACTTTGGGTGGTGGATTTGGACGAATTAATAAAAAGTTTAATATGATGAAGCTTTGATGTGATTCTTTTTACTCAATGTATGCAATGCACTTGAGTTTATGATTACTTTTGAAACTAAAGAGAGACAGAATTAATTTAATTGTTGGTTAACTAGAAAATGTATCATCATTTACGGCTTTTGTACCATACGTACATCCAAAATAGAACCAAAATCGTGAAAATTTTTGGTTGGATCCTCTTTGGTGCAACGGGATACAAGTTCTTGATAAATATTATATTTAGTTTCCAAACCAGCTGCAATCAAAAAACAAAAATGTCTTCAAGTCCAAAAAAGTACAAAAGTTTAAAAACTCTAACATGAATACTTAATGTTGGACTCATTGGATGTTGCAGTTGCCGCTGATGGCGGTTTCTTTTCTTTTGGCATCTCTGTTTTGGCAAACGGTTGTGTTGGCTTCTTGAGCGGTGACTGCCATTGACGTCTGGCTGACCTTTGGTAAGGTGTATGCTGTGGTATCCATGGCGCACATTATGGATACTATATGGATTTGGAATCCTTAGAGTATGCTTGACAATACGATTGACACTCGGCAATGGTATCGAAGCTGCCAAAGTAGCGCTCATTGCGACGATACAGCTCCAAAACGGCATTGAGATCCTGTGTTATTGATAGCGACATTAGAGCCTATCGCAGTACGATGCTTGTTCGATGACCACAATTGAATTCGCTTTCCATTGAAGCATAGGCCATCCACAGATGGCTCTTAACATTACTGCCGGAATAGTCTAAAAGAGTTTGTTGTTATACATATATAAGTATATCAATCAATATACATATCATAGAAGTTCCATTGGCTGAATTCTTGAGCATTGCATATTCAACCTGTGCATAGAGCTGCAGCACCTCGAAATCTGTGTCTGCCGTATCGCCATATTGATCGGAAAGGCGATCACAAACATCACGGAATGTACAACTCACTTTCCACAAAACTATATACCTAATATAACTTTAAACAATCCCAGAGTCCCTGCTCGGGCGCCACCTGTTAAGTTGCGTTTCTATGGCTGAGGCAGCTCAGCCTCTCCAGGGCCACCCTACAAAAATTTGTAAGATTGCTGAGACATGGAAGGGATGGAAATGAGACACCGCTCTCAGAAGATTATGAAAGGGGCGTTTATATCAAACACCGGTGACTTCTGGCAGTATGGTTACCCCCGCTTGATCCGGCTCGAATGCCCCCGGTATTGACCAAGGAGGCACCAAGTTCGGAAACAGGCGTGCGCCGCTATGAAAACGTCGTGGACTGTCTCGGTATTGACCAGCATCCAGTCAACGGCGTCTCAAAGCGGTGGGCGGGCCACACGTACCGTTCTTGCACTTCCACTTTATATCCCCTGCAAATACGTATAACTATGGCTAACTCTCGTGTTTCATTGTTTTCATTGTCATCTTTATTTACTTTCATTTAATTGTTTCAGTTATATGTCTTCAACAAACAAACCTAATTCCCTGCTTATCCGCACCAGACTTGTCTGTCGAAGGAAAAGGACGACATAGCCCTGACTCGCTTACCCGGCCGCCTCGTAGTACACTCCTTTCTCGTTGTTTGGTGATGACCCTCGTACCGTCTTTGATTCTTGGTGTGTTTGTCCTCGTACTTGCTTGTCCTGTTGTCACCGTCTGCGTACTTGTGGTTTTATTTTCTCGCGACTTTGCCGACCCGCGCCCTGGACTGCTCGCGGTGAGCTCTGAACTTGACTATCATTGATAATGCTCGTCGCGGCGATCGCAACCCCTTTTTCGTCGAGCCTTTTCCAAGCTTCTGTTGCGCCTTTTGCTCGTAATTCCAATGTTGCTGCGGCCGCTGCCCGCGCCCGCAGCTGTGGCAGCTGTGCTGCTGGCGTTGTCTGGCCCGCGGCATAGCTTCGGCCCTGCTGCGCTGTCGGCGTGGTCTGCCTCGTGCCATTTTGCTGCGCCGCGCTGTCGGCGTGGCTGACTCGGGTCATGCTGTTGCGCTGTGCTGTCGGTGCTGGCTGGCTCGTGTCATGCTGCCATTGCTGATCGCGCGGCTCTCTGCTCTCTCTCCTGCAAGGAGTTCCGTTTTGCTTGTTTCCAGTGTCTACCGTGGGCCCTTATTACTAGTCATCAACTCAAAATATAACTTAACCCTAGTAATGTAAACAATATAACACTTAATACTTATAAACTCAAAAGATAATCAACTCAAAATATAACTAATAAATATAACTAATAAACAAAATAACTCTGCCCAGTGGATTACAAACGTGGTACACTGACGGGTCAAAACTGGAAAACGGCGACACCGGGGCTGGTATTTTTGGACCAAGGTTCAACAAGTCCATAGCCATGGGAAAGTCTCCAACCATTTTCCAAGCAGAGATATACGCTATAGAAATCTGTGCTCGTGAATGCCTTCACAGGAAAATGCAAGGTGCACGTGATTTACATCTTCTCTGACAGTCAGGCGGCGCTCATAGCGCTAAGATCCTTCACGATCTCCTCCAGACTTGTAGAGAACTGTTTCCAGCAGCTGAACGCCCTTGCCTCAAAAACATCTTAACGATGGGATGGGTGCCGGGGCATGAAGGCCACATAGGAAACGAGGTAGCAGACTCCCTAGCAAAACGCGGGGCGATGTCACCACTAATCGGCCCTGAACCGTTCTGTGGACTCTCGAAAGGACACAAAAGGAACTGGTCAGGAAATGGGAGGAAAAGGAAATAAGTCGCCACTGGACCGACAGTGCAGGGCTGAGACAAGCCAAACAATTTCTTGTCCCCCAGATGACGCGATCAAAACGCATCATCAATCTAAAAAAGAACGAAATACGTATTCTAACAGGCTACCTAACGGGTCATTGCAACCTATGGTATCACCTTAAGAAATTAAAACTTTCAGAAATCGACACATGCAGATTCTGTGAGATGGAGCCTGAAACATCAGAACATGTTCTATGTGAATGCCCCTCGCTAAGCAGACGTCGACTTCTACAACTAGGAGGTGAACTCATCCCCCCTGCAGGATATGGGAACATATAGACCCTACCAAAGTGCTCTCTTTTATTAGAAGCCTTGGTATAGAGGCTCTACCCTAATTTCTACAGGCCGGCACAAAAGACCTAACATCTGGTCGCAGTGCAACAAGGCCCTAGTAATAATAATAAAAATAAACAAACTTATAACTACCCAACACCATATTTACAAAAATGTGCAACGTCACAATCTTTTTTACAGAGTCTTGTTATGTGACGAGAAAATTCGGCAAAGTTTTTATAGTTGCAAAATGCAACAAATCTTCTAGCGCTATCTGCGTCCGTAGGGACTGGGTACTTTTCAATGACATCATTATTTTTGTTATCTGGGAGAATACCCTTATTAGTACACTTATGACCTAGGAAGGTCACTTCGTGCATGAAGAATGTACACTTATCAGGGTGCAATTTAAGTTTGTTTTTCCTACATAATTCAAAATCATTACTAAGGTTTTGATCATGTGATTTTCGGAACAACCGATGACAATTAGGTCATCCATGTAAAGGAATGCCTGTGATGGTTCAAGACCAGAAAATGCAATTGTTATCATTCTTTGGAAAGAATTTGACGCTATTTTTAAGCCGTAATGTAATCGCGTAAAACGATAAGAGCCATTGCTCGTTGAAAAAGACGTTATATTCTTGAGTTTTCTTCAAGTTCTATTTGGTGGAATCCAGACATTAAATCTAAACACGAGATATATTTAGCTCGGCATAGTTGGTCAAGAATATCAAGAAGTGGGAATTTATCAGCTAATAGTTTTTTTTTATTAATTTGACGATAGTCTATTAATAAACGCCATCTTTTATCTGTTTTTTCGGATTTTTTCGGTACTAATAGTAATGGGCTATTACATTCAGACTCAGAGGGTTCTACTATTTTATCATTTATGAGTTTAGTTACTTGTAAGTTATTTCTGCTTGTTGTGAATGAGGAGTTCTATAGTTTTTAATGTAACTTTGTTCATCATGTTTCAATCTTAGTTTTTGTTTATAAAAGTTATTTGTCGTTATTGGTTCCGATTCTAGTCCGAATATATCTGTATACTGGTTGCATAATTTTGTCAATATGTTTTTGTAAGGTAGCGGACAATTTCCTCTTAATTTAGAAAGAATTTTTTCATCTCTTGACATGCATCCTTTATTAAAAATTTCATAGTTGGTTAGCGGTTCAAATCGGACTTGATCTAAGTTAACTACTTTATTTGAGTTTGTTAAGTTCAAAATTCGGACAAAACAATTTTAGAATCGGATATGGAGCTTGCTATAAACACTCCATTTTCGATTTCTTGACATGGGATCATAATTTGATCATCTTTGTATTTAGTTTAATTTTTCGTACGACTTCGGATTGTAATGGTAACATTGTTGTATTATTGTCAATGGTGTGAACTATAGGGATAGTTATCGGATAGTTAAAATTTTGAGGTCTTAATATAAACAAGTCTTCACTTGCTTTGAAGTCTAATTGGCAATTGAATTTCTTTATAAAATCCATACCTCTTATTCCATCACATGGTTTGGGAAAGTCTGAGTCTACTAAATGAAAATGATGTGGAATTATGTATTTTCCCGTTGTTAATTCAACAAAAGTTAATCCAGTGGAATTGGTTGAACCTTCTCCAATTCCGCTGATATTAGTGGTCACATTGTAATCTTTTTCTTGAAAATTATCAGATTGTTCTTTTAAAATTGAAATATCTGCACCAGTATCAATGAGTAACGTCAGAGTTGTTTTTGTATGCTCATTCTTTATTTATAAAAATGTTTAGAATAAGATTGATTGTGTGGACTTTAGAATTTATTGGTTTTGAGTACTTAAGGGTGCTTGTTGGTTTTCCAAATTAATTTGTGTAACTCGGACCAAGTTTTACTGTCCACGGCCTCTATTTTGGTCGCCTCTGTACGAGTTGCCTCTAAAGTTACCTCTACTGTTATTGTATCGGTTGCCGTTATTGTTGTTGTACCGGAAACCGCCTCTGTTATAAGGTCGGCCCCTGTAATTACCTCTGCCGCGGTTTCCACAACGTTGAGAGTAATTTTGATAGTACAGGACAGTATTGGTGTTTCCAGTTGCTTCCGTGCAACTGTCGACAAATTTGGAAATGGCATAATTCATATTGTTGAATGTGCCGGCTTGCATGATGAGTTTAACTCTATCAATAGCGCAAGTCTTTGTCATGGCTTTAACAGCTAAATTTGTGCTGTATTTTGCGGCCATATCTGGTGTTAAACCATCATTAATATATGCACCTTCTAAAGCCTTTGTAAGCTGCTCAACTTCTTGTGTATACATGTTGGCAGTTTTACTTTTTGTTGTAGATTAAGGAGTTTGGCTGATAAAACTTCAACTGATTCTCCTTTCACTGTTTTTTGCAATTTTGCGACAATCTGAGCAATAGTGGTTTCATTGCTAATTAGGTTTCTCGCGTGTCCCTTTAGTTTTGTTTTGATAAGGCTTATAGCCGTTGCTTCGTGTTCGCCTTTTAGAGAATCTAAAAGATTCAATGCGTCTACAAAGCTCTGTAGGTTCTCAGCTTTTCCATCATACACAGATAGTATGGATGAGGCTATCTTAATTAACAATGCAACAAAGCAATGTTTGTTTGAGCCATTGTGGAACTTTTTTCTTGACTGTTTGGGTTTTCTTCTATTTGATCTACTGCTTTATGTTTTGTTCTGAATCAGGCTCAATGGGTGGCTTAGATTCCTCTAAATCCATGAGTTGACTTGGGTCAAACTCAACAGGGAAATAGGGATTCTTTGGTGTGTCGAATTTTATATTACGTCGAAGGTTAATTGTTTCTAACCTTGAAGCTAACGTATGTAATTTCTTAAGGCACTGTTCATTATGTGCGGCTGTAAGTCTATGTTTTTGTGAAGTTGTGCCAGTTCGCTGATGTTATTGTATTCAGTTTTTAGTACTATTATGTGCTGCAATAGCGTTTCGACTCTTATCGCTGTATCTCTGTTAATACATTCATACGATTTTTCAAAATTTTCATTGAATGAATTATTTGTCGAGCTATATCTTGCCATTCCATAACTAGTTAATTCACAATCGTACATTTTTTTTTTTTACAAAATTATTATTTCGATATATCTTCATGTGCTTTTATTTATTTATTTTTTTTTTTTAATTTTATTCAAATCTGTACCCTTACTAATTGAGGTGTACTTTTTCTTAAGGCTTTTTGTGTAGGAGCTATAAACTCGAAGGGCTAAATTTAGGATCATGATTGCTACTATAATTGCTACCAAAACTAGCATGTACTGCAAATCGGGTGAAGATACGTCGACTTTGTTGATTACATTAGGTGTCGAATCGACAGTCTTAAAGTCGACTATACATATTTTTCCGTACTTTAGAAAGTTTCGGACTTATTGTTATTTTTTTGTTTTTTTGAATTTTATGCCCTTTTTTATTTTATATTATTCGTATATATCCCTATTTTGATCTTCACAGTGATCCCCTGGCTATTTTTTGTATGGCTTTAATTAATTAATACGCTAATTGGGCAGATGTTATTCCGCTCAATTTTACAATTTTATCGGTGGGCGCTCTTGGGGGCGCTGTCTGTCCACTACTCCGGGTCTAGCTTGTTGCGCTAGACGAGGCCGGTGCTGGCTGCACAGGCTGCTACTGCTTATGTGTTGGGGCACCGGTGCAGGCTGTACAGGTGTACTCAGAATATAGTGAGTATAATGGTCCCTCGCAGACATTCGGGCATGTCTTCCTTAAGGGTGGTATTGATTTCTCCTGAGGTGGTTTAGATTTGATTAATATTTTACTTATATTTGTTATTGCAGTGTAGGTGGTTGCGTTTTTTGGCTCTTGCTTTTTTCTATCTGCTAGTAACGATTTGACGTGATCGAGCTCTGCGTGCAATTTCACAGATGTGCTCCACGGCAAATTTCCATTTAGCAGTTTGATAATTTTGCTTTTCGGGCTCTTAGGCGTTTAACTACGCCGCCTCTTTTGCCACACATACCACTCTACTTACTGCGTTCAATTTTCGTTGTTCTTGTGTTCATGTGTTGTAATGTTTATTTTCGTTTTCCACGTTGTTGTAGCGAACTAGCAGACCGCTGTCCTCCACATTTCTTTGTTCTTGTGTTCATTTGTTGTAATGTTTAATTTCCTTTTCCCACGTTGTTGTAGAGAACTAGCAGACCACTGTCCTCCACATTAATTACTCGTTCCGTGGACTAAAAAAAATTTTTTTTTCACTTTCAGTTCAACTTCATTGTTCGTACATTGCAAACAATTCAAATCGTATTTTATTTATTTTACTTTTTAGTTTCATCGTTCGTAAACACAGAGTTGAATAGTGTTTGATGTGAATAAATGTTTATTGCTGCCGTTGTTTCATCTATTTATGGTTGTTTATTTGTTGTTCGACTAGTCTAGCGAGGGCAGATTCACCTCACGGTCGCCATGTAATCGTCAATTTAAAACACTTAGACTGTTCTTCATGAAAGCATTTTATTGAATGAATTTCTTAGTTTAAGGTTTTGTTTAAAAGGCCTGGCGCTGCTTCAGCAGAGAAGTCAGCGTCAGAGCCGTAGATATAAGTACATTATATATAAGAATAATTGACGGAGAGCGAGAGTATATATTATGTTACCAGCCACTTCAAATGTGCTGGATGTTTATGTAACAACAAAGTGTCGTTCTTTGTTTAATGTTTACGTTATGTTTATATGCAGCCTCAAAGTGTTGCTGTTCAATATATTTCAAGTACTTTGAATACAGTTAACCCTCGATATATGTGTATACTATAATGCTACTGACGATAAAAATGTTTAAAGAATGTGTTTTGTACTCATATACTGACTAAAAAAATTCTTCTATTGATGTTGTCTGATACCCTATCTTAATTTGTGTTATATTTAATCGTTTTCTTCACCTTAGTATTCTTCTGATTTTTAAACATTTTATGTTATTTAGTTAGCTATTTTCATTAGGCTTTACGCTTAAAACGAGATAGATTGTATTATTGTCCTTAACAAGTTAACTTAATTTTAACAGGGAAATCGCCCGCACATTGATTTTTCACTTTATAATAGATTGCTTTAATATATTTTAACTGTCAACCTATATACCTATCTACTTTTTTTTAGTAATTATGTTAGATTTTTATATTTCCAATCTCATTGCTTAAACTAAGAAAATTTCGATACTAATTTCTTATAATTGATGGAAGGTAATATTTGGTTTCATTATTCTTCCCATTTTTCTTTCATTTAATAAGGAAGTGCATTGAACTAGCTTAACAGTTCGATATATGAGTCTTACACTGTTTCGAAAAGTATGAATACGTAAGGGGTTTTAATTTAAGGGTTAAGTATCAACTACTTATGTTCCTTAACTGTGATAGCTGCAGTTTTGTTACATCTTTTTATTTGTTTTATTTTTTAAATTGCTGGTCTTATTTATTGAATCTTTTCTAGTGAATTAGAAAACTAACAATAAGTATACAAATCTTATTAATAAATCTTAGCTAACAGTTCATTTATTTTTTTGACTGTATTCTGAGTGCGCGTCCCTAAAAATCATCGCTGGGTTGGTAAGTCGTTACGACGAAGACGGGATCGGCTACGCAGCCTTGTGAGACCTCTCGGGAGACGATTTATGTGCGATGAGAGCTTACTAAGATATTTTACTTTTTGTTCCGCTATTTCCTCCTTGACTGTTGAGATGTTTAAGTCTTTATGAATGTTTTCGTTTCGAACATACCACGGTGCCCCGGTAATGGTTCTCAATATTTTGACTGGGCTTTCTGGACAATGTCAATGCTGCTGTTGCTAGCGTTCCCCCATAACTGGGAACCGTAGGTCCAGATTGGTTTTAGAACAGAGTTGTAAAGGAGGACCTTGTAGTCCAAACAAATGGAAGAGCGAGCATTGATGAGCCAATGGAGGCTATTGGCTTTCAGTTTGAGATGTGTTCTTTTAGCTTCAATGTGTCACCGCCATGTTAGTCTTCTGTCTAAGTGTACGCCCAGATACGTTACATCGTTTGCTTTTGGAAGTATGGTGTTGTTTAACGTGAGCGGTGGACAATCTTGCCTGTTAAGGGTGAAAGTTACTTGCTTACATTTTTGTTCGTTTACCTTAATTCGCCAATCTGATAACCATTTTTCCACGTTGACCAGATGAAGGGCTAGTTGCGCTGTTGCTTGTATTGGGCATCTGAAGCGGCTGAAAATAGCTGTATCATCAGCAAAGGTAGATGTTGTCAATCGGCTGCTTATTGGGATGTCTGCTGTGAAAAGCACATACAGTGTTGGTCCAAGTACGCTGCCCTGTGGAACACCAGCTTCGATACTGTGTTCGTCAGACATTGCAGTGTTACATCTCACTGCGAACTTCCTGTCGTATAGGTACGACTTAAGCAGATTATGTGTGTTGTTTGGGAGCATTGCTTTGATCTTATGCATTAGACCTTCCAACCAAACTTTGTCGAATGCCTGAGAAACATCCAGAAATATTGCAGTGCAGTATTCTCTATTTTCGAACGCGCTTCGTATCTCTGATGTTATTCTGTTAACCTGCTCAATTGTTCCGTGCTTTTCACGAAAGCCAAATTGGTGTGACGGGATTATGTTATGAAGATTCAGGAATGGATTTATCCGGGACAGCAAACATTTTTCAAAAAGTTTTAATAGACACGGTAATAAGCTTATAGGTCTATACGACGTGGGAACTGTGTGATCTTTTTCAGGCTTTGGTATCATAATGATAATTGACTTTTTCCATCTGTCTGGATAGTGGCCAAGTTTGGTGATAGTATTGAAGAGCTGGGCAATTATGCAGATCGCACAGTAAGGAAGCTCAATAATCATCTTTGGGGTTATTTGGTCACCTCCTGGAGATTTTTTTGGGCTCAGTTGCTCTTCAATGATTCTAAAGATTTCATTCGGGCGGAACTTGATTGGATCATGTTGAAGCTGAGAGCCGTTTGAAGCAGTCGGTAGTGCAAACGCATTTGTTTCAGGGTTAGAGAAGGAGAAGGAAATGTGTTAGCTCTTTCTTCATCGCTGTGAGCCCAGCCGCCTGCGAAGTTTCTTATAGGCATTACTGTTTCTGTTGGTGAGCTTAGAGTTGGGTGAGCTCTCCACAATGAGTTTTTCGTACTGGTGGTTGATAATTGCTCGATGTAACAGCGTTGAGCGCGCTCGTCCTCGATTTTTAACGCTTTGGTGAGTTTACGTGTGGCGTCTTTTAGTTTTTGCATTGCCGATGGCGATCTGCTCGATTACCAGTCACGTCGTAAGCGCGGCTTTTCAAGAACGAGCTGTTCAATTTGTAGATTTGTTGTCCTTTGGTTGTGTATTGTTTTTGGTATTTGAGGCGTAGCGGCGCGAGCTGCGGCGACGAAAACAGTCTCCAGAGTGTTAACAAAACTATCAATGTCAGCTAAATCAACGAGACGTGGCTTAAGCTCAATGTGTGAGCTTATATATTTTTTGAATCTGAGCCAGTTAGTTTTATGTGATGTTAAATTACCGGGTCGATTTATGAATTCAGGGTGTCGTTGCAGATTTATTAGGACTGGCGAATGATCGGATGAAAGATCCGAAAGGCACTCAGCACTTATCAGTCTACGCGAAATGCAAAGTCAATCAAATCAGGTAGTTTTTTGGGATCTGTCGGCCAGTATGTTGGTCTGCCAGGAGAAACGTGGTCGAGCTTGTTGTTAGCTTTTATAATTGCATTGTAGAGCTGCTTTCCTTTGGATTCACTAGACGAGATCCCCTAGTGAATCTAGATTCTTCTAGTGAGTTAAAAAATTCCATGAATTGGTCTTCAGATATGGTATAACGCGGAGGGCAGTATACAGCGGCAAGAGTAAGTTGGTTCCCACTGTCCAAATGTATTTTTAGAGATGTGGCCTGTAGAAAGTTTTCAGCAAACTCGTTATAGTAAATCTGCAGGGTACATACGAGTGCTTCGAGGTTACTTTGTTGCTGCTCCTGTGCAGCGTTTGTGCTCACTTGTTTTGGTTGTAAGTACGGTGTGTTAGAGGCAGGAAAAGCCAGTCCAGATCTTAGGGCGCTTGCATAAGTTGCGTTATTGGTTGAGAACTCGGGGACAAGTGAGGATCTGGCTGCAGATGAAAAGAAGACGTCTGGGTTGTGTTTCGATGGAGTGAGATAGTCGGTGAAGGTAGTCGCTGATGGATACGATTCTTAAGTTCCTTGTAGACTTGTCAGCCTCTGTAGTTGGCTGTATGCTTGCCTTCGCAGTTGCTGCAGAATTTTTTGCTAGAGTCTTCCTTGCTTACTGGGAAACTTGCGGAGCTATGGAGTTCCCCACAGTATACGCATACCGAGCGCAGTGTACAGTAGGCTTTTATATGGCCGTATGCGTGTGGTTCTTCGACGGTGATTCTTCGGTGAAGTAAAAGCTGAAGTTTGTATATTGAGTGAACCTCGTTTATTTTAAGCATCTTCGTTTCTGGTTCAAGTTATATTTTAAAAAGTGGTTGCGGCTTCCTGTTCCTGTTTAAGATGTTTATGACGGTTTTTGCTCGAAATCCTTTCTTCTGCATCGCCTGTTTTATTTCTTCTGGTGTTACATCAGGTTCTATGCCTTTTATTACGACCTGCAGGCCCTTGCAGCTTTTTAATTGATACGTATATTAATTCATTTTTATTATCGTTTAGATACTTTATGAGAACTCTGTAATTATCTTCCGACTTTGTCTGAACTTTAATTTCTTGAATTTTACCCTGTACGAGAGGAACTATGTATCTTTGCCTATGAGCTCGATAGCTTTGTTAACAAAAGCACTGAAGCTTTTCTCGCGTATATACATACATTGGGGGTGGCTTCGGCTTTTTCGTGACAACCCCAACGGCTTCAGAAGGCAGATCATCTGTGTTTTCTGTCAAGATGTGAAATCTATTGCTATTGTATGCAGTATCATTCGAGGGTATATTTAAATTGCTACGGGTCATTTTGGTTTATTCGTAGAGTTTTGCGGACTTAGCTTTCTTTTGATATTAATGTAGCGAGCCATACCAGTCTGTGTAGCCGGCTTGACATTTTTGCTGTTTGTTTGCTGTCGCTGGAATGGCTGGGGTTGTCGCTGTTGCGGTACCTAGAGAGGGCGCAGCACTTGCAGTCGTTGCTAAGAGAGAAGGGGAGCACGAAAACTTTCGGTCGCGTGCTGTGTGCAATACGTCATTTGTCGGGTTGGGTGTTGCCGACCGCGCGCGGTCGGATTGCGCTGACTCGATAGATAACATGGACGGAGACGGTGGTGTAAGAGAGTTCGATTTGCGGGTTGGGGGTAATTGACCGCTCGGGCTGCTGTGAAACTACGAACAGGTAAGCGTTGCTCAGCGACGACGCTCGTCTTGCACGCGTTGTCGCTTGCCACAATTCTCGCATTGACTCATTGTCTTAAGCGAGGTGAAAAATTTGTTAGTGCCTTTGTTTCAGATGTTATTATTTGTTAAAAGTCAATTGTTTTGTTTAAATTGCAGATTTTTAAAAGCAATTTTCACATAAAATATATATTTTATAAGCTTCTATATCATTGCACTTTTGCGTTTGGGAATTAATTAACCGGAACACGATGAGAAAACACGTCTGCATTCGACGACAGTTGACACTATGATGTTTTGTTACATCTCACTACCATTTTTTATACTCGATACCGAAGGTAAAGAGTATATTGGGTTTGTGCAATGTCCGTCATGGTGTCTGTCCGTCTGTATGAACGCAACTTTTTTCCACCTTCAAGCTAGAGACTTGAAACTTTCCAATTCTCTTTATCTATAGGATAGTAAATTAAAGTGTCAAGATTGGGGTTCTACGATAACTAGGGAGCTGGCAAATCGATAAATTCGATAACTTAAAAACGATAAGTCCGCATATTTCACACACCCTTACAGCTAGAACTACCAAATTTGGTAAGAAGATGGCTACTAGCAACCCCCAAAAAACTGCATCAAAAATTTTGGAGCCACGCACACCCATTCCGCCCCCAGCCCCCCTGCAATTTAAAGTCAAAAAAGCCTATATCTCCCACAGTTTTTGAGCTAGAGCCACCAAATTTGGTGCCAAGATAGGCGATGATGACCTCCCAAAAACTGCTTCAAAATTTTGGATGCCACGCTCACCAATACCGCCCTAGCCGCCCCCAGCTGCCCCAACGCTTCGTCAAAAACGAGAATGCGTGTATCTTCCAGATTTGTGGAGCTAGAGCTACCAAATTTGGTAGCAAGATAGCTGGTAACAAACCCCAAAAAACTGCATCAAAGTTTTGGAGTCACGCCCACCCATTCCGCCCCCAGCCCCCCCCCCCATTTTAAAATCAGAAAAGCTTACATCTCCCACAGCTTTTGAGCTAGAGCCACCAAATTTGGTGCCAAGATAGGTGATGATGACACCCTAAAAACTGCATCAAAAGTTTGGATGCCACGCCCACCAATACCACCCTAGCCGCCCCCAGATGCCCAAACGCTTCGTCAAAAACGGGAATGCGTGCATCTTCCAGAGTTGTGGAGCTAGAGCCACCAAATTTGGCAGGAAGATAGTTTGCAACTACCCCCAAAAAAACTGCATCAAAGTTTTGGAGGCACGCGCACCCCTTCCATCCCCTTTCCAGACCTTTCGCAATCTTTGAGCTAGAGTCACCAAATTTTGTATGAAGGTAGCAATTGACATTCCACATAGATCTGCAGCAAAACTTTGGATTCCACGCCCAGCCATACTGCTCCCAGCTCCCGTTTCCCCACTCTTTACAAACTTCGAGCTGGAGTCACCAAATTGGTATGAAGATAGCAATTGACATTCCACAAAGATCTGCATCAAAAATTTGGATGCCACGCCCAGCCATACTGCCCCCAGCTCCCCTTTCCCCACTCTTTACAAACTTCGAGCTGGAGTCACCAAATTTGGTATGAAGATAGCTATTGACATTTCGCAAAGATCTGCAGTAAAAATTTGGATGCCACACCCACCCATAATGCCCCCAACCCCCTTTCAACAGCTCTTACAAACTTTCAGCTAGAGTCACCAAATTTGGTATGAAGATAGCAATTGACATTCCACATAGATCTGCAGTAAAATTGGATGCCACACCCACCCATACCGCTCCCAGCCCCTCTTTCAACACCTCCTACAAACTTTCAGCTAGAGTCACCAAATTTGGAAGGAAGACAGTTGGTGGCATCCCTATCTGCATTGGAGAATCTTTAAGTCAGCGTACACCCCTGCCCATGCGTACCCCTTTGCAATCAGGCCTCTTTTTACCTGTTTTAATGCTGGTATCGAGTATGCCGCAGTCGGTTACGTCCGACTGCAACGTTTCCACTTGTTTCTTGTTATGTTATTTATTCATTTTATTTTTTGTAGGTGCTTTATTAATTTTAATGTGAACAAAACCTTTTTGTTCTAGATGCCATGTTATTAGGGCGTATTTATTCATTTAATTATTATAATTATTTCTTAAGGAGACTTATTTTCTTTAGTGCTCAAAACTTATTGTCGCTAAAGGATTTATTTTTTCTTGATCTGAGTTATTTATTTAATTCATGAAACCATATTATTGTGTTTATTCTTCTTGAACCTTGGCGTTAATCTTGTTGTGTTGTACTAAAGTTCCAGATGAGTTAATAGTCGGTATTTTTCAAAACGGGCGGTAGAGTACTTAAAATTTTTAATTGTAGTGTGTTTTTAAAATAATGTACTTTAACTCACCGGATTGGTTTATACCCACTAAATATTGGTACATATTTTCTGTTTTTCTTTTTTGTATCAGTCGTTTTACACACCTTACCCCTGGTTCTTGTTTTTTGATTTTAGGTTAGGGTCTGATTTTATTGTATACTGTTTGTGTTGGTAGAGCACTAGTTGTGTGTATGCTAAACTAATAAAAAGAGCGCAAGCAAGTCATTTACAATAATTTTCACTAACTTAGACCCCATTAACATGCTGAAGTTTTTTCGTGAATTTTCTCTATGAATCCATGTTTTTGAAGGCAAAGGGAGTAGAGGTGTACAAATTCAAGCAAAAATTCACTACTTGTTAAGTCGTGAATTTTTCTTATAATTTTGCTTGCCTTATTCCGATAGAATGTAAACATAGAGTTGCTTAGTGTTTGATGTGAAAAATAAAGTTATTGATACGAAATATCGCACAAGCATATATTAGCGCAAATAGTAAATATATTGTTGTGGTTTATAAATTATTAATTGAAATGTTATGGAAGAAAGAATTAATTGAACTGGTGTTAACTGTGTCTGTTTATCGACCATAAATTTAAATTAGAGTTGCATTTTCAAAGGAAAAATTAACTGAAAAACTTCAGCGTGTAAATGCGACCTGAATTCCAAAGAATATTTTAAAACAGAATGAAAAAAAAACTTCATGAAAAAACTTCAGCGTGTAATTGGGGTCTTAGGATTCAAGGTCTTAAGACCGTTTAGACTTCATCGTAAGTAGTTTTGCTAGGTTACATTCTATAATGATTCTTGTGGGCTATAATTCGTACATTGAAAGAGCGAGATAAAGTTGTTCTTGTTAAGGTCCACAATTTATTTTCTTGGTCCATTCTCCTTGGCATATAATACGCCAGGGGGAAAGATTTAAAAGTAGTATGTCATTCCATTCTAGTAATATTTGTTTATTGTTTTTATAATTTTGTTATTAATTTTTTTTTTTTATTCTTTTATGTTATTTAATTTTATATATTGCCTTTAAATTTAAGGGTTTTGCCTCTCAATTTTTGAACCGAGACATAGTATTTTTTTTTTTTCTTTGCTGCATTGCCGAAAGCATGCTTGATCCCAGATATGTTTATTCTTAATCAATATTTAGATTAATACCGTAGGCTTCCTAGATCTATATGTCTGTATCTATATTTTATCAGCTTTTAGGTATTGAGATTAGGTTAGGTTAGGTTAGACCGGCTGACTCTCCCAAGGGGGAATGTCACACATAGACCGCTAAAGGTGTCCTTAGTGGGGCCGGTGGTTGCAGACGGTTGGGACTATCTCGTTGTGTGGTCCTGCGGAGTGTGAGTGCTTCTAGCAAACGCTAGAAGTTTTTAGGTTCTTGTTTGCTGGCTTCATCGAGCGAGGCAAGAAAGGGACCTTTTAAGTGGCGTAGTCGTTGTGCTGCCAGTGCGGGGCAGCTGCAGAGAAGGTGCTCTAACTACTCTTTGACACCTGTATCCTTGCATTTCCTGCATTCGTCGTTATCCGTTAAACCAAGCCTTTTCATGTGTACCGCGGTTAGGCAGTGTCCCGTCAAGAGACCTGCAAGCCTTCGGCAGTCAGGCCTTTTTAGGTTTAGCATGTATTGCGTTAGTTTAACATCATATGTTTTGCACATTATTTTAGAGATTTTGCAGTCAGAGGTGTTTGCCCCCCTTAGCACTGCTGTATCCTGTGCTTGTATTTCCATGTATGAGTGTAGCGTTCGCATTGAGATCGGAACATCCGCAGAATCACTGTTGAGTCCCGTTGCACCTTGCTTAGCCAACGTGTCTGCTATCTCGTTGCCCTCGAATCCCTGATGGCTTAGAATCCAATAGATGCGAACTTTTTAGAAATGCCGAGTGCATCTAGTGCTTCCCTGCTCGCCAGAACATTCCGAGAACCTATGTAATGGGCCTGTAGGGCTTTAATTGCTGCCTGACTGTCCACGAATATGTTTACTTCATCGTATTTTGTTTTAGTTTGTAGGACTGCTTCTTCTGCTTTCCTTATTGCGAATATCTCCGCTTGGAAAATTCTGCAGTGGTCCGGGAGTTTGTATGACAGGCTCATGAGTGCTTCGGCACAGTATACTGCTGCGCCGACTCCCTCCCTCATTTTTGAGCCGTCTGTGTATATGTTTATGGCTGACCGCTCTGCTCCTGAGCGCCAGTCATCTTTTCCTATGAAAGTGGGCGTGAAGTTGAAATTGTTTCTTGGGGTCATATGGTCTGTTTCGACTTCTGTCCCCCTTCCAACTGTACTGTGCCCTTAGCTATGTATCGTCAGGTTGCCTATGGCGTGCTTGTATGTCCACTGGGTTAACATTGAGCATAATCTGTAGTGCCTTAGTTGGTGTAGTTCTCAGCGCCCCTGTGATGCACATCAGTGCATGTCGCTGGGTTTTTTCCATTCGTTTAAGGTATGTGGACTTCTCTGTGGCTTTCCACCATACCAGTATTCCATAGAGCAGTATGGGGCGCACAACCGAGATGAGAACCCTATGTGTCAGTCTTGGTGACAATCCCCACTTGCTACCCAACATCTTTTTCGATGTATAGAGTGCATTGGTGGCCTTCTTCACCCTTTCCTTTGAGATTAAATTTTGCTCAGAATATTATCGCTGACTTAAACACATGAGTGTTACAACTTTCACACTTAAGGAGCTTGGTAGGTTATACAGTTAAAACAATTAGTGGAAAGACGGAACTGTCTTATAGAATTTCTTCAACATTATTAGTTGGTTCTTTCCCTATCGCTTTTTATCACGCACTTTGAGATTATAACATTACTTAATGGAAAGTGCTGCATGTTCCCGATTGATAGCTGATTATTGTTGTTAATTATTATTTTTGTTTATTTATTTCTTTTGCATCTCATACGAAAAGTATGAAAAGTGGGAAAAAATGTCATATATAGCAATTTTCAAAAAATCATAAAAAAAAAAAAAATGGGAAGAGATTTTTGAATATTTTATTTTCAGACACTATTAGAATTGTTCAAAGTAACTTTTTGCATCAAACAATTTTTGTTTTTTTGTTGTTGAAGTAGACTTTTACAAGAATTGAAATATTTCAGATGGTACTTAATGGGTTAAGAACAGTAATTTATCATTCATACGGAAATTTAATGACCTTTCCATTCATTCCAGACTTTGAGCACATATTCCATAAAACATTGCGTATACCTCAAAAAACGTGTCGTACGAATTAATAGTGGTCAGGGCTCGTATAGTATTTTACTTACTTTAATAATTTATCATATGTTTCCTACAATTTATATTAAATCGCCCTTTAATTGACAAAAACTGGGCTGTTAAAAACGGAAGCCAATTAATCTAGAAAACTGACGGAACGGAATAGTTGTGATTATTTTTCATTTAACCGTTGTGTCAACAGCTGTTGGGTTTTATCCACATCGACAGTATATGTACTTCATACGTTTTGTGTGGCAGATAGTTGCTTTTGATATACAAATATTACTACCTGGATTCTTGGAATTTTCTTGTTTTTTTCTTTTTATTTCTTGGAAATATTGTCTAGTTAACAAAACTTTTATCATAATTTGGAAACAACATTTTTTGATACCTAAATAATCCATTTTTACCAAAAATGACAATTGCCAAATTCCATAAAAATTTAACAATTTCCAAATTCTTTTTTAATCCTTGTAATTTGATCCCTTTTAACCAAGAAAAATAATTAACATTGAATTTTCATTCTCAGAATTCCGTTATATTTGAATTTAAAATCAACCCCTCTTGCTCATAGTTCTATTTTAGTACCTGCTCAGAATAATTATAACTCATAAAATATTTGTTCAATGTAAACATTTTTTTTTTGAATGTGTAGGAAAAGACGTCTACTAACAAGAACAAAAGGGTATTTGCGAATATCTTGCCTACCTACCCTTGTACAACCAGTTTTGCAGGCAGAAACATGATTTTTTGCGCAGGTTTCGTTTTGAGTAGTTTAATATGCATAAGTCAGTTTATGTGCGATTTTTGAAGTGTAAAGACCTAAAAATTAATTTTGTGCGGCAAATATATAAAAAGTGAAAATAAAATGGCAGATGGTGAGTGGCTAGCTCCGCGTCAATTGAATGCACTACCGTATGATGAGCAGTGTGAATTTATACGCGGATTTCTTGAGGCTTCTGACTACGAAGACAGTGACCACGAATAAGCGATAGAACAAGAAGACTTAGAAGAAAATAGTGATGACATTGGTGTTGAATCATCTGACATTGAACCAGTCCAGGAAAACTGAGTATCAGCCAGAGGACGAGAGGGATTCAGACGAGGAGTATGAAGACGTGAAGCAGATTCTACGCTATTTGGATTCTGTAACAACATGACGATGTGCTCATACGTACCAAAGAAAAAAAAAAAAAATAGGGCTGTTGCGATGCTGTCTACTTGCCACGACACTACAGAAACTGCAGGTCTAAAACGGATACCATTGCTCATACTTGATTATAACAAACATAAAGGCGGCGTGGATAATATGGATAAGTGCTTGACTGAATATTCAACCAAACGGCGCACAAATAGATGGCTTTTAGCATTTTTTTATAATATGCTTGACGTAGCTGCGTATGCTGCGTATGTTATATATATGGAAAACAACCACCATCTAAAACCATCTACCAACCGCCGTAGGATATTTTTGCAGCAGCTCAGCGATCAGTTATGCAGACAACAAATCGACATAAGAGCGGAAAATAGCCATATTACGCGCATATTTTCTACTAGACACGCTATGGAAGCCATATATGGTATGCCCTTGAAGATGAATGTTGGTCCACAAGAGGAAGTGGAACGTGACAGTTCTGGCCGCATAAAAGAAAAGGAAACTGCTATATTTGTATTGCAAAACGCCAAACGAGAAAAGTATGTTCAATTTGTAATAAGCCTGTGTGCGCAGAGCACTCGAAGGATCATCCACAATGCCTCAGATGCTGCTAAAATTCATAAAATATATTTTTTACTTGCATTATAATGATTTCTATAAATAAATAAATAAATTTCCATAAAATAAACTAATATTTCCATTTATTTCTATATATTGTATGACCTGAAATTTCACACCAATATCAATTACATATTTCCAAGCTATGATACGAAGTTTCATCAAGATTGGACCAGCCGCTTGGAAGATATAGCAATATAAAGTGAACTTTGCCATTTATTTCTATATATTTGTATGAATTTTCATACATGTACCCGGGTACATCATACGCCATTCGACTGAACTGCTGCTCCAATCTTGATGAAACTTTTCCACATGATGCAAAAGTGTATGGTTGAGGATATAATGAAATTTCAGGTCAATCGGACTAACCGTTTGGAAGATACAGCAAAATTAAAGTTGCAAATTTACCCGTGGGCTCTATGATCGACACAACCGTTAAAAATAATAGTAGGCGTTATACGGGTACTTAAAATATTCTTATATTAAATTAAAATTTGAATTAATTTTAATAAACCGGCTTTTTTCGGAAATGTAGTTTTTTAAAGAACATATAAGCTCATATCATATTTACTGCAGCCTGGCATTCTAAAAAGACTTAATCGCTCACCATCATCACTTGACAATATAAAAACATTAGACAATGAATATGAAGCACCAAGAGCTATTAAAAAAATTTATAAAGTATTCGGAAGAAATTTGATCGAACAATGTAACACCCAAAATATTTATTATGGTTCACATTAAATCGTGAAGTCATAGTCGAGTCTACTACGTACTACAAAATTTTCCATGAGTTGTTCCCATCTATAACCCCTATCAATATATCAGTTTTTCTTATTATTATTTTTCAACCAAGTAAGTTCGTACATGTTTTTCAATTTATCTCTCTAGAAAATGTCTTTAAGTTCGGTAGCCTCACAATCATTCAATACGTATGTTATAGGGATTTTATATTGTACTTCTATTATTGTAAATTTTAAGTTTTCCGGTTTGGTGAGTAGCCCTTCTCATTTAAGTATTATGTTTGCTTATACACACATAATCATTTACTTAGATTATTATCTGACTAATAAAAGCAAGTGGATCTGAAGATGCTGCTAACATGTTGAAGAGGTCCTCATTTTGTCTCACCCTTGAAGCTTTGAAAGTGTTTAAAAATCTGTACTTTTTAAATATATAGTCTAATCTATTACCTGATAGATACCGTTTGGATCAAGGGTTCAAGAAAAGAAAAAGCCTTCATGCCTGCAAAATTTACCTTATATTTTTAATTGTTTGTTATATATAGGTCAATTGGTCAAGGGTACTACGCACGTGTCCGAATAAGATGCTTACCTGTATGGGATGTTACTACTTGTACACCAGGGCAATTTGTATATATGGTGCGTATCAGGTAGTTTATTTGTATATCCTGTAACTGCACCTGAGTTTAGGGACCAGAATTTAACAAAAGGTTTCAGGCAATAAGGATTGAAACAAGAACGATCAAAATGGGTTTTCATTTTGTGTCATATATGGCCCAGAAATGCATGCAACACATATTTTAGCTATGACTTTTTTCACTGTTTTACCTCTAAAAACCTCAGGGGCAAATTTGGGCAGCTAAAACTTTTTGCATTAGATAAAGGAATAACCAAAGAAATCCGTTTGAAAATATGGCAGAGGTTAAAACAGGGTAAATTTTTTCAATTTTCCATCAACGTTTAAAAATAGTGAAAAAATGGATAGTTGGTAAATATTGATTTACCTGGCCAACCGCAAAGCAAAGATTAAATTCTTTTTTTAATAAAAAGATCTATTAATAGTTCTTTGTAAGTTCTTTGTTCTAAGTTTTTGAGAAATTGTATCTCAAAGCCGAAAAAAATCACATTAAAATTGCGATTTCCATCTAACACAAAAGATCAGTCAACTTTGCAAGGCTATATCTTCTGAACAAAAAATCTGGTTACATAAAGGGTTGCAGATTTGAAATCGTTGGAAAATTTTCTAATTTCCTGGATTGTCAATGGACTCTTAGGTAAAGCTAGAGAAGTCAAGCTATTCGCGCATAACAACACCATTGACATCTTTCTTTTAAATTAGATTAGACTCAACCGAGGAGAAACAGTTAAAATATTTGACTATACCTTTTACCCAGCATACAAACCATCACGTCACAATCACGGCAACGGAGGGGCGGCTGTATTGGTGAGGAGTTCTCTCAGCCATTCCCACAAAGAGTTGTTGAAACGAGAACCTTTCAGATGTCTTCCATAAAAGTTACCACAAGCTTAGGTGACATGGAAGTAAGCGCAATATACTGTCCACCACGAAATAGAATCCAAGAAAGTAATTTCACTGACATACTCGCTGCTTGCGGTCAAAGGTATCTGGTTGGAGGAGACTGGAATGCGCGGCATTGGATGTGGGGAGACATATATAATTCACCCAGAGGACGAGAACTAGTCGACGCCATTACTGCCAGAGGGGCTAATATTATTGCTATTGGCTCAAGCCCAAGCCACACAGCATCTTGTATTGATTTCGCACTTTATCATGGGATACCGGATTCTCGGGTTAATATCTGTCAAAGCTGGGATTTAGACTCCGATCACATGGCTGTTGTTGTTAACCTGCAGTTAGATGGTGTTAACGTCAGACCAAGCTATCGGTTACTCAACCGCCGTACTCACCTCATTGCTTTCAGACAACATCTAGAAGGCGTTTTTCAGCTTAATTATACTCTGGACACTAGAGAAGACATCGAGAACGCAGTAGATATCCTAACTGAGAATGTACATAGAGCTGCAATAGCTTCAACTCCACCTGATCCTGAACTTCGTCCAATAAGCTATGGCATTGTTCTTACAAATGAGGCCAGAGAATTAATAAGAACAAAAATGCGTCTTCGAAGAAGAGCAATTCGTTCTCAAGACCCTTGGGACAGATTAATGTGGAACCGGGCAGCAAAACAGCTACGAATTCTCTTAAGGGAACTTAGAAGCGATTATTTCGAGAACAAACTTTCCTCTATGGACTACACCATCGATGCGAACTATTCGTTATGGAAATGTACAAAATCGTTTAAGCGACAACCCTTTAGACAAGTTCCTGAGCGATGTCCTGGTAGTGAACTTGCCAAAAATGAAACAGAGAAAGCCAATGCTTTCGTTATTCATTTTGATTTTGCTACGACAGAGCAGATAAGAGGGACCCATCAGAGCCTGCAGACCCCTTGGGTACAAAGGGTACAAGAGTTCCCAAAGCAATGGAAATTATCAGCGATTCTGATGATTCACAAGCCAGGCAAGCCAGAAGCTGAACCTGAGTCATATCGCCCAATAAGCCTCCTACCATCCCTGTCTAAAGTATGGGAGAGGCTTGTTGCCAACCGGATTACTGCAGTTATAAGCCAATGCAATACTTGCCGGATCATCAATTTGGCTTTCGAGAAGGACACGACACTGTGGAACAAGTTCACAGATTGGTTAAGCACATCTTGCAGGCGTTTGATGACCAGGAATACTCCAATGCAGTTTTCATTGACATGCAGCAAGCCTTCGATAAAGTGTGGCACGTTGGCTACTTTGCAAAATGAAAAACCTGCTACCTGCACCGTACTATGGACTGCTAAGGACATATCTCAAAGGCCGAGAGTTTAAGGTCAAAGTAAGGGACACTTACTCAACAAATTATCAAATGAGAGCAGGAGTTCCACAGGGCAGTGTTCTTGGACCGCTGCTCTATTCGTTGTTTACTGCTGATATACCCAGACCCAACTGTCAACATATGATTGCCCCCTCTAAGGCTCTTATTGGAATAATACTGTTCCAAAATTGTCCCAAATTCACCCGTAGTCCAAATAAACCTCGGGGGACAGTATACTGCTCCAAAGTTGATTGTGCCGAGTTCAGTTTCGATGGCTGCTGACGCAAGTTGCACCTTGTCCGTGGCTATTGGTTTTAGCGGGAAGTGTACCAGCCGTGATCTGATCAGAATCGCTGCACCACCTTTGGCGTTGCCAGCGGTCGGATCATTTGCAGGATAGGCCTCAAACCCGAATAATTTGGGAGCCTCTGACCTGTTACAGTGTGTCTCACTCAGCAGCAAGACATCAATCTCATGTCGCTGCACGAAGCACACAACTTCGGGCAGCTTTGTAGATACGCCATCGGCGTTCCACACTAAGATACGTAGGGGCATCATTATGGGGCCTGCTGCGCTTGGAGCGCAGTGAGTAGATTAAGAATCTGCCCCTGCTGCTGTGTCTGCTGTTGGTGCTGCTTTAGCATCATCATCATAAGCTCCATCTGCTTCTCTTGATGCGAGCGGAGAGTGTTGATGCTTTCGATAAGGGACTGCAGAATGGCTTGATGTTGTTGACATGCTGAGGTGCATCCCATGTCGTCCGTTGACGGCTGCGGCTCCTGTCGTTGGACTGCTGCTGTTCTCGATTAAGTTGTGGCTGCGGCTGTTGCTGTTGCTGCTTTGCCACGTCCGCATAGGTGACTCCGATTCGAGAAGTGGCTGTCGGTCTACCACCAATAATAACCCCTGGCATAGAAAGGTCGGAGTCCTCACTTTGACCACCCACCCACTGAGTAGTTGGCAGGATGCGCATCACCACAGTTGAAGCATGTACATAGCTCGTTGCGGGGTCGAGTACAATCCCTGGAAGGGTGTTCGCCAGCACATTTAACACATATGTGCGCCTTACGGCAATGTTAGCAGTGTGACCAAACTGCGACAACTACATCGACAACTACATAGAAGTCAACGACAACACGCGCAACAACAATCTATCACCACTGCAGATCAACCTGATGAGCGTGTTAATCTCACAAATGAGCTACTCTTTCCTGCAATTCCTGTTCCCATGGAGGTTCAAGAAGCTGTTGCATCTACCTCTGCGACGCTATTTGCAGAACCAACAACGGCTGCTCCAAAAACAAGAGCACAAATACAACGTGAGTACAGACAGCGGATTGGAGCATCAAAAACCCCTGCACAGGCAGCAGCTGCAAGAGAAGCACGTAATGTAATAAATCGAAACAACAGATTACGCCAAGCTGCTAACTTGGTTATTGCCAGTGGTTCTCTAGATGCGACAACCACATCCTCATCTCGTTCAGGGCAAAGGCTCAACACCATCCATATTGGTACTCATCGACAATTTACCGACCAACAACGTCAAACTTTAGCAACAGAACCAGCAGAAACTACTGTAAAACCAAGTACTTCTTCAGGTCAAATAGAAGTTCAAGCACAAACGACTTGGAACACTAAATGGTCATCATCAATCATAGGATTGAAATCTACTTTTTGGACAACGATTTTGGCTACGCTTGCTCGGTCTGTGACAGACTTTGGTTTAGAAACGACCTTAAACTTATCACTACAGCACAGCTGAATGTAATTTCGATTGGTTTATCAAAGAAAATCGACAACTGAGCAGCGAAGAATATGAACTGGTTTGCAACACTTGCAAAAGTCACTAAAAAAAGCAATCGATGACACCGCTAGCCAAATTTAATGGATTCTCATATTCTGACCCACCACCGTTAGATCCCATCAGTGAACGATGATTTCGCCTCGTCTACCATTTATGCAAGTGCGTCGTGTGCGCCATGATTTCTCTTATGGAATCATAGGACAAGTGATAAACGTACCACTCGACGTTCAAGAAATGGTAAAATGTTTGCCGCGACAATCAACTCTCCAGCCTCACAACAACGCTCCAGCCTCACAATGAATAAACTCAAGATCCTCATCTGGAATGTCAATGGACTCTCAGGTAAAGCTAGAGAAGTCGAGCTATTTGCGCATAGCAACACCATTGACATCTTTCTTTTAATTGTTTGTATTGGTATTGGTGAGGAGTTCTCTCAGCCATTTCCCACAAAGAGTTGTTGAAACGAGAACCTTTCAGATGTCTTCCATAAAAGTTACCACAAGCTTAGGTGACATGGAAGTAAGCGCAATATACTGTCCACCACGAAATAGAATCCAAGAAAGTAATTTCACTGACGTACTCGCTGCTTGCGGTCAAAGGTATCTGGTCGGAGGTGACTGGAATGCGCGGCATTGGATGTGGGGAGACACCCAGAGGACGAGACACCCAGAGGACGAGAACTAGTCGACGCCATTACTGCCAGAGGGGCTAATATTCTTGCTAATGGCTCAAGCCCAAGCCACACAGCATCTTGTATTGATTTCGCACTTTATCATGGGATACCGGATTCTCGGGTTAATATCTGTCAAAGCTGGGATAGAGCTGCAATAGCTTCAACTCCACCTGATCCTGAACTTCGTCCAATAAGCTATGGCATTGTTCTTACAAATGAGGCCAGAGAATTAATAAGAACAAAAAGGCGTCTTCGAAGAAGAGCAATTCGTTCTCAAGACCCTTGGAACAGATTAATGTGGAACCGGGCAGCAAAACAGCTACGAATTCTCTTAAGGGAACTTAGAAGCGATTATTTCGAGAACAAACTTTCCTCTATGGACTACACCATCGATGCGAACTATTCGTTATGGAAATGTACAAAATCGTTTAAGCGACAACCCTTTAGACAAGTTCCTGAGCGATGTCCTGGTAGTGAACTTGCCAAAAATGAAACAGAGAAAGCCAATGCTTTCGTTATTCATTTTTGATTTTGCTACGACAGAGCAGATAAGAGGGACCCATCAGAGCCTGCAGACCCCTTTGGGTACAAAGGGTACAAGAGTTCCCAAGCAATGGAATTATCAGCGATTCTGATGATTCACAAGCCAGGCAAGCCAGAAGCTGAACCTGAGTCATATCGCCCAATAAGCCTCTACCATCCCTGTCTAAAGTATGGGAGAGGCTTGTTGCCAACCGGATTACTGCAGTTATAAGCCAATGCAATACTTGCCGGATCATCAATTTGGCTTTCGAGAAGGACACGACACTGTGGAACAAGTTCACAGATTGGTTAAGCACATCTTGCAGGCGTTTGATGACCAGGAATACTCCAATGCAGTTTTCATTGACATGCAGCAAGCCTTCGATAAAGTGTGGCACGTTGGCTACTTTGCAAAATGAAAAACCTGCTACCTGCACCGTACTATGGACTGCTAAGGACATATCTCAAAGGCCGAGAGTTTAAGGTCAAAGTAAGGGACACTTACTCAACAAATTATCAAATGAGAGCAGGAGTTCCACAGGGCAGTGTTCTTGGACCGCTGCTCTATTCGTTGTTTACTGCTGATATACCCAGACCCAACTGTCAACATATGATTGCCCCCTCTAAGGCTCTTATTGGAATAATACTGTTCCAAAATTGTCCCAAATTCACCCGTAGTCCAAATAAACCTCGGGGGACAGTATACTGCTCCAAAGTTGATTGTGCCGAGTTCAGTTTCGATGGCTGCTGACGCAAGTTGCACCTTGTCCGTGGCTATTGGTTTTAGCGGGAAGTGTACCAGCCGTGATCTGATCAGAATCGCTGCACCACCTTTGGCGTTGCCAGCGGTCGGATCATTTGCAGGATAGGCCTCAAACCCGAATAATTTGGGAGCCTCTGACCTGTTACAGTGTGTCTCACTCAGCAGCAAGACATCAATCTCATGTCGCTGCACGAAGCACACAACTTCGGGCAGCTTTGTAGATACGCCATCGGCGTTCCACACTAAGATACGTAGGGGCATCATTATGGGGCCTGCTGCGCTTGGAGCGCAGTGAGTAGATTAAGAATCTGCCCCTGCTGCTGTGTCTGCTGTTGGTGCTGCTTTAGCATCATCATCATAAGCTCCATCTGCTTCTCTTGATGCGAGCGGAGAGTGTTGATGCTTTCGATAAGGGACTGCAGAATGGCTTTGATGTTGTTGACATGCTGAGGTGCATCCCATGTCGTCCGTTGACGGCTGCGGCTCCTGTCGTTGGACTGCTGCTGTTCTCGATTAAGTTGTGGCTGCGGCTGTTGCTGTTGCTGCTTTGCCACGTCCGCATAGGTGACTCCGATTCGAGAAGTGGCTGTCGGTCTACCACCAATAATAACCCTGGCATAGAAAGGTCGGAGTCCTCACTTTGACCACCCACCCACTGAGTAGTTGGCAGGATGCGCATCACCACAGTGAAGCATGTACATAGCTCGTTGCGGGGTCGAGTACAATCCCTGGAAGGGTGTTCGCCAGCACATTTAACACATATGTGCGCCTTACGGCAATGTTAGCAGTGTGACCAAACTGCGACAACTACATCGACAACTACATAGAAGTCAACGACAACACGCGCAACAACAATCTATCACCACTGCAGATCAACCTGATGAGCGTGTTAATCTCACAAATGAGCTACTCTTTCCTGCAATTCCTGTTCCCATGGAGGTTCAAGAAGCTGTTGCATCTACCTCTGCGACGCTATTTGCAGAACCAACAACGGCTGCTCCAAAAACAAGAGCACAAATACAACGTGAGTACAGACAGCGGATTGGAGCATCAAAAACCCCTGCACAGGCAGCAGCTGCAAGAGAAGCACGTAATGTAATAAATCGAAACAACAGATTACGCCAAGCTGCTAACTTGGTTATTGCCAGTGGTTCTCTAGATGCGACAACCACATCCTCATCTCGTTCAGGGCAAAGGCTCAACACCATCCATATTGGTACTCATCGACAATTTACCGACCAACAACGTCAAACTTTAGCAACAGAACCAGCAGAAACTACTGTAAAACCAAGTACTTCTTCAGGTCAAATAGAAGTTCAAGCACAAACGACTTGGAACACTAAATGGTCATCATCAATCATAGGATTGAAATCTACTTTTTTGGACAACGATTTTGGCTACGCTTGCTCGGTCTGTGACAGACTTTGGTTTAGAAACGACCTTAAACTTATCACTACAGCACAGCTGAATGTAATTTCGATTGGTTTATCAAAGAAAATCGACAACTGAGCAGCGAAGAATATGAACTGGTTTGCAACACTTGCAAAAAGTCACTAAAAAAAGCAATCGATGACACCGCTAGCCAAATTTAATGGATTCTCATATTCTGACCCACCACCGTTAGATCCCATCAGTGAACGATTGATTTCGCCTCGTCTACCATTTATGCAAGTGCGTCGTGTGCGCCATGATTTCTCTTATGGAATCATAGGACAAGTGATAAACGTACCACTCGACGTTCAAGAAATGGTAAAATGTTTGCCGCGACAATCAACTCTCCAGCCTCACAACAACGCTCCAGCCTCACAATGAATAAACTCAAGATCCTCATCTGGAATGTCAATGGACTCTCAGGTAAAGCTAGAGAAGTCGAGCTATTTGCGCATAGCAACACCATTGACATCTTTCTTTTAATTGTTTGTATTGGTATTGGTGAGGAGTTCTCTCAGCCATTTCCCACAAAGAGTTGTTGAAACGAGAACCTTTCAGATGTCTTCCATAAAAGTTACCACAAGCTTAGGTGACATGGAAGTAAGCGCAATATACTGTCCACCACGAAATAGAATCCAAGAAAGTAATTTCACTGACGTACTCGCTGCTTGCGGTCAAAGGTATCTGGTCGGAGGTGACTGGAATGCGCGGCATTGGATGTGGGGAGACACCCAGAGGACGAGACACCCAGAGGACGAGAACTAGTCGACGCCATTACTGCCAGAGGGGCTAATATTCTGCTAATGGCTCAAGCCCAAGCCACACAGCATCTTGTATTGATTTCGCACTTTATCATGGGATACCGGATTCTCGGGTTAATATCTGTCAAAGCTGGGATAGAGCTGCAATAGCTTCAACTCCACCTGATCCTGAACTTCGTCCAATAAGCTATGGCATTGTTCTTACAAATGAGGCCAGAGAATTAATAAGAACAAAAAGGCGTCTTCGAAGAAGAGCAATTCGTTCTCAAGACCCTTGGAACAGATTAATGTGGAACCGGGCAGCAAAACAGCTACGAATTCTCTTAAGGGAACTTAGAAGCGATTATTTCGAGAACAAACTTTCCTCTATGGACTACACCATCGAAGCGAACTATTCGTTATGAAAATGTACAAAATCGTTTAAGCGACAACCCTTTAGACAAGTTCCTGAGCGATGTCCTGGTAGTGAACTTGCCAAAAATGAAACAGAGAAAGCCAATGCTTTCGTTATTCATTTTTGATTTTGCTACGACAGAGCAGATAAGAGGGACCCATCAGAGCCTGCAGACCCCTTTGGGTACAAAGGGTACAAGAGTTCCCAAAGCAATGGAAATTAGCAGCGATTCTGATGATTCACAAGCCAGGCAAGCCAGAAGCTGAACCTGAGTCATATCGCCCAATAAGCCTCCTACCATCCCTGTCTAAAGTATGGGAGAGGCTTGTTGCCAACCGGATTACTGCAGTTATAAGCCAATGCAATACTTGCCGGATCATCAATTTGGCTTTCGAGAAGGACACGACACTGTGGAACAAGTTCACAGATTGGTTAAGCACATCTTGCAGGCGTTTGATGACCAGGAATACTCCAATGCAGTTTTCATTGACATGCAGCAAGCCTTCGATAAAGTGTGGCACGTTGGCTACTTTGCAAAATGAAAAACCTGCTACCTGCACCGTACTATGGACTGCTAAGGACATATCTCAAAGGCCGAGAGTTTAAGGTCAAAGTAAGGGACACTTACTCAACAAATTATCAAATGAGAGCAGGAGTTCCACAGGGCAGTGTTCTTGGACCGCTGCTCTATTCGTTGTTTACTGCTGATATACCCAGACCCAACTGTCAACATATGATTGCCACTTCTAAGGCTCTTATTGCGACCTATGCAGATGACAATGCAGTCATTTAAAATTCCAGCTGTCGCGTAGAAGCAGCTAACGGACTACAGGTTTACCTTAACACGCTTGCAGCTTGGTGCAAACGGTGGAATCTTAAGGTCAATCCGCTGAAAACAACAAACCCTAGCTTCACGCTTAATAGGCTTTTAATGAAAACCCCTGCAATTCAGCTGGAGGGAGTAAACGTAGAACAACCGTCGCAAGCCAAATATCTGGGCATCACCCTGGACCAGCGCCTTAGTTTTGGGCCACATCTCAAGGCCACGGTGAAAAATGTGGCCACAGAACTCAGCAACTGCGATGGCTCATCAACAGAAGGAGCACCTTACAGCTGAGATGTAAGAGGGCTGTGTATGCTAGCTGTATTATGCCAATATGGCTTTATGGTATACAGATTTGGGAAATTGCAGCCAAATCAAACTACAAACGTATACAGGTGCTGCAGAATTGCATCATACGACAAATAACAAACTGTCCCTGGTACGTACGTTTTTCCACATTACATAGAGATCTCAAGCTGCATAATGTGGAAGAGCAGATTGGGCGTCACACTAGCAGATACAGCGACAGATTGCTAAGACACCGCAGCCTGCTTGCTAAACACCTACTTCCAGCTCACCCTTTAAGGCGACTTAAACGGCTAGGCTTTGCCAAAACTATTGGACGTCAATAAGACTACCATAAAATATTATCACTCATGATTTATTATGGGGATGGGCTATTTTTTTCTATCAGCCTGTTTCCATGTGTTGTTAAGGTAATTTCTTGTTTGTACAGATTCTTCACTTAATAATAATTAAAAAAAAAAAAAAAAAAATTCATCCCAATAATACAGAATATTTTTTTCAAAGACTTATTACATTTTGTAAAGGGCCCAACTTCATTTTCAAATTTAAAAACCGTTAATGGTATAGCATACGCATCATTTCAATTATCGTGTAAAACTATAGGATTACTAGAGCACTGGGGTTCAACTATAGCCGATGCTGTCATATGTCAAAATCCTACAAAACTGAGAGAACTTTTTGCAATAAAGTTAGTATTTTGTCAAATTTCAGATGCTCTTAAACTTTGGAATACTTATAAAGAGAGTTTCTCAGAAGATATTTTAAGAGCCTTTCATTTTCACAAGACAGAAATATTGATGAAAGTATTGTGAATAATGTATTATATAAATGTCTTATCTACATTGAAGATATTGTACTGTCTATTGGTGGTCAAAGTTTGACTTATTATGGACTTCCACTACCAATTAGATCCGAGGAATTTGTTCCAAATATTGAATATCATAGAGACACAAATTATGAAAATTGCGATAATTTTGTTGTTAATAATGAGCTACTCCTTACTGCTGAGCAAAAGCAAGTATACGAAAAGATACAACATAGCGTTGAAGCAGAAAAGGGATAAATCTATTTTTTAGATGCACCTGGTGGAACAGGTAAAACGTATATTTTAAATTTATTATTGGCAAAGGTACGGCAATGTTAAAAATTTTCATTGGCTGTTGCTTCTTCCGATATCGCAGCCACTTTACTAAATGGTGGTCTCACAGCGTATTCTACACTTAAGATTCCATTTAATTTGATTTATTTAGAAACACCACATTGCTCAATTTCAAAGTATATATACTATATGGGCCATAAAGGTGCTTTTGAAGCTGTAGATCGATTTTTGAAAGACATTCGAGATAGTGCATACTTAATGGGTGGCAAAACGGTTCTCTTAGCTGGTGAAAAACTCTTCCAGTGATCTCCAGAGGAACAAGAGCAGATGAAATAATCGCGTGCTTAAAGTCTTCAATTTTGTGGCCCAAAATACAGAAAATTGCATTAACAAAAATATGCGAGTGCACTTAAAAGGTGATAGCATAGCTGGTGAATTTGCAGAAATGCTTCTTCAAATAGGAAATGGATTATTTCCAACCCATGATAGCAAAATAACTTAACCATCCACTTTGTGTCATGTTGTGAAAATTATTGAAGAACTAACTCTCAAAATATTTCCGGATATTACAAATATCTCTCAAAAATCACTCGAATGGTTATCAGAACGTGCTATTTTGACTGCGAGAAATGACAATGCATTGGAAATAAACGAGTTTTTATTAAAATCATTTCAAAGTGAAGAAATGACATATAAGTCTGTTGATTCTGTGACAGAAGTCGAAGATGCAGTTCATCACCCCGTCGAGTTTCTTAATTCATTAAATCCGGCTGGCCTGCCTCAACATAAATTAACTTTAAAGATTGGTTCACCTGTAATGTTGATTCGCAACTTGAAGCCGCCAAAACTGTGCAATGGTACAAGATTGCAAGTTAAAGTCCTTCATAAGAATGTTGTCGAAGCAATTATCTTTACTGGCAATGGTATAAACGGGAAACGGTTTTTATACCGAAAATTCCATTAATACCTTCTGATTCTGAACTGCCAATTCAATTAAAAGATTGCAATTTCCTTTAAAAGTTTGCTTTGCCCTAACAATTAATAAATCACAGGGACAAACTCTTAAGATACGATTGTTTTTCTCATGGCCAATTTTATGTAGCCTGCTCAAGAGTCAGTTCACCAAAAAGTTTAGTTGTATTAGCACCTGACGGAAAAAACAACCAATATCGTTTATAAAGAAGCTCTTAACAATTGTTTATAATTGCAAATTCAATTCAATAAGTGGATAAGGCCTACTGGGGAAACCACAATAAAAAATGACGCACTTGATTCTCTACCTCAATGGTGGCGTCGAAAAGAGAATATTAAATACTTTGCTTTAATATTTTGTGAAATATTTTCTAATTTATTTATTTTGTATCTATCTTTTATTGCTAAAATTTATATAATCTATCCGCGCAGCGAAGTCCACTTACTAGTCTATATATATAAAAGAGTTGTCTTTACTAGAATGGAAGAGCCACAGCCTAAACGAAAAGAGCTAGAAGGCTGAAATTTTCACACAATTTTCCATGCAGGTAGTAAGTGAGCACTAAGAAGGGAATTTTTATTTGGACAACTCCTTCAAGTACCTCCCATTTGGATTTGGAGCACTTTTTACCCATTTTAAAAAGCAAATTACAATTACAGTACCCATTCCACTAGTGTCGCCTGATTGTCGCACAAGCTGAGGGTTTGATCGCGAGCGAAACAAAAACAAAACAAATGCGCAGTGTCGCCTTCGCGTCTTACAAGTAAAGTCTTACAAAAAGTTTCTTACACTAGCAAAAAAGAAACGGATTTCCGCTTCTTAATGAATAGGTGCATACACAATTAAGTAACAATGCGCTTGAAAATAATTTTCATAATTTTATGTACATGTATCACTTCGCACAGTGCACATTCTTTTTTTTCAAATTTGTGTGCCTTTGACAATTGATTTACGACCCAAGTAGCGTTTGTTGTTGTTGTCAGTTTTGTTGTTGGGCCCGCACTGCTACTTTTTGTTGGTGTCATCGATTTTTAAAAAACAACAACAACATAACAAAACTTGAAGCGTCTAGAAAAATTTCCCACACCAGAATATGTTATGGAGGTGGTTTCGCCTACTTGCTGCTTATATATCTTAGACAAAATGTAACACACTAATATTTATTGATATATTATTGATATACAATTTCGAATAAGCAAAGGGCGTTCACATAAGCGCGTGTGTTGCTCTTATGATAATTAGATAATTTGAAATTTCGCTCCGATCATGGTCCTTTGTTGTTGCTCTTTTACGTTCACTCTCTATTTTATGCGCGCGCTTTGCATGTCAATCATAAAGTTAAATAAACCTATCCCCTCCGCACACACTCTAAATTAAAGCTCAAGGCAATATACAATTCACTTAACTGCAGCCTCTTAGATATGTTTTGCATTGATTCAGTGCGTGTGAAGAAGGTAGCGATACTACGGTCTTTGTTTGACTTGCAGAGCACGCGCATAGATAAGAGAGTTAGCCGAAATAGCCAACAACGAAGGCGCGATTTAAAAATAATTTGTCATCTAGCGCCGAACATGAAGAGCGATGCGCGAACGAATCTGAAAACAAGTAAGAAGGTTTTATTCGAGAAATCCCGACTAAAAGATACCCTGAACCCGTGTATTAAAATGACTTGCAGAAGTGAGTTTTTCTTGACTTTAATTTTGGATCAAATTTTCATGGAAGTTATAAGGTTATCCATAGTTTCAACTTCTATTTTTAAATTTTCTTAATTCGAGATTTTTTCGTTATCGATGCCATATGTATATCGAAAGCAAGAATAGTTATCGATAGTTTGAAATAAAGTTGATCTGCCTATGGCTTAGGAGAAGTTACGTTCCACGCATACACGCATTACCGTTTTTGATGAAGCGTTGGGGTGAATGGGGGCGGCTAGGGCAGTATCGGTGGTCGTGGCATCCAAACTTTTGATGCAGTTTATGGGGGGTCATCATCAGGTGGAATGGGTGGGCGTGGCTTCAAAATTTTTGATGCAGTTTTTTGGGGGCTGCTAGTAGCTATCTTCTTAACAAATTTGTTAGTTCTAGCTGTAAGGATGTGCGAAATATGTGGATTTATCGGTTTTGAGTTATCGAATTTATCGATTTGCCAGCCCCCCAGTTATCAAAGAATTTACTATCGCATAGTTAAAGAGGAAAGCTTCAAGTCTCTAGCTTGAAGGGTGTGGAAAAAATTGGACACATACAGACGGACAGACGGACGGACACCATGACGGACATTGCACAAACCCAATATACTCTTTACCTTCGGTATCGAGTACAAAAAACAGAAAATATGTACCAATATGTAGTGGGTTTAAACCAATCCGGTGATAGTTAAAGTAAAAATTTTAAGTACTCTACCGCCCGTTTTGCAAATACCGACTCTCAAGTCATCTCGAGCTTTAGTACATCACAACCGTATTTTGCCATCCAAATTCCATACTAATGCAAAGGTTCAAGAAGAATAAAACACAATACAATGGTTTCATGAATTAAATTAATAACTCAGATCAAGAAAAAATAAATCTTTAAGCGACAATAAGTTTTGAGCACTAAAGAAAATAAGTCTCCTTAAGAAATAATTATAATAATTAAATGAATAAATACGCCCTAATAACATGGCATCTAGAACAAAAAGGTTTTGTTCACATTAAAATTAATAAAGCACCTATAAAAATATAAAAATAAATAAATAAAATTTCAAGAAAAAAATGAAAGTGAGATGTAACAAAACCAGTCGTCGTAGTGTAAGTAGAGATGTTTAAGATAAAGAATTCTGACACTGGCACGTCCGTGCCTTATGACTTTTGTTTTGTGAATGTCTCTTTATTGTTGAATCAAAAGAATTCTTAGCCTAAATACATAATTAGGTTGCTTATGTATAAAGCTCTGTCGCAGCAGAGCGGCCGCTGCCGTTGCAGCGGTCAAGAGAGAGAGAGAGTTGTAGTATATTTATGAATGTACATGTATATGCAGAAGGCAAAGAATGCATATACATTAAATATACATATATAAGGCAAGCGCTGGCTTAGCTGGTAAGGGCTAAAGTGCTTACGTTGCGGATCCCACACTTCGTGGTGGTTGATCAGATTTCAAGTGCGCTGACCGTTTGTGTAGTTGCGTTATATTTGTATATACGTAGCAACAAAGTGTTGCTATGTCTGAAGGTTACGTACCCTGCAATATAGTGGGCTTATGACAGATTGTCATGCATACTACATCTCCCTCCCTTTGAAAAATAACGTAACTTAGTGTAGTTATTTTAGTTCTTTGTAGCTTTATATTTTTTTATTTTTTTTTTGTTTATTTATTTTTTTTTTTTTTTAAGTTTTGTTTTTATTTTTTTTTTTCATTTTATTTATATATATATATATTTTGGATGAGAATGATTAATTAATAAAAAGTTTTAGCCTATCTTTATGTACTTTTTGTACCTTACCCTTTTTATCCTTTATGAAAATATTTTCTCTATCATCTATTTGTTCTACTGTGTAAGGGCCTAAATATGCTGATTCTAGCTTATGGCCAGTTTCATTTCTTAATAAAACCATATCTCCTACTTTTAATTCAAAATTAATTATATTTTTATCGTAGTATTCTTTATTTCTAATTTTATTTTTTTCTAACATAATTCTAGCTCTTTTATAAGCTTGTTCTAGTCTAAATTTACTTTCTTTAGCATAATCTTCTATATTGTACAGTGGATTAATATTATCTATTGTATTAAAATATTGTGGCAAGTTACTTTGCTTACCAAAAACTAATTCATATGGACAATAATTATGTGCCATAGAAGGGGTCGTGTTGAAACAGTATACGAAATATTTTAGCCATACATCCCAATCAGTTTTGTCGACTGATATGTATGAACGAATATATTCATTAAAAGTTCTATGACTTCTTTCTACTGTTCCAACTGTCTGGTGGTGGTGTGCTGTAGACGTTATATTGTCTATTTTTAAATATTTGCACAAGTCATTTATAATAGAATTTTTATATTCAGTTCCCATGTCCGTAATGAACGTCTTCATTGGACCGAACTGTAATATAAAAGATTCAAATATAGCTTTAGCGACAGTATTGCATTTTTATTTGGGATCGGTATGGCAACAAGATATTTTGTTAAATCGCAAATAAGCGTAACTGCATATTCGTTACCATATTCAGATCTTGGTAATGGACCTACTGTGTCAACTATTACCCTGTCGAAAGCACTTATTGGCGTGTCGGTAATTGTTAAAGGAGTTTTAGTATGTGTTGTTGTTTTTGACTTCTGGCATTTTGGACATCTACGTACGTACTCTTTTATATGACGAGTCATATTTTTCCAATAGTAGTGTCTTTTTACTTTGGCCAAAGTTTTTGTTATGCCCGTGTGTCCTCCTTGTATGGGATTATCATGAAATGTAAACAAAATTGCTTCTTTTTCTGTATCGCTTGATACAATGGTCACCGGCTTGAGTAGCGCTACTCTTAATAATCTCAATGTATTATTGCCCATATTTATGAAATTATCTATTGAAACTTGTTCAAAGATGATTTCATGCGGTGCCACTTTTAGTTGGCGTATATCATGCATACCGGCTTCCTTTTCGAGCCTTTGGAAAAACTGACCTAAGTCGATAACTCCATTAGTATACAGATCGCTAACATTTATTCTTGCAACGATTTTATTTCCGTGTTTGAAATAACACAGCTTTCCTTTCATATGCAAGGCCACTACTTTTCGTACATCGTCATTTGTGATGACTTCATATACGTTGGGCTTAGAAGCTTTTTCATGATTTTGCCTAAGCAAAGGTTCTTGTTCATTTCCTGCGCAGGATTTATTTTGTCTACTTTGTTGCCTGGTAGTGACTTTCAGGACTTTATTTTGTAAATCTTTTAATTCGGATATTGTTATCCGTGATAGGGCATCTGCCACGAAATTGTCTTTACCCTTTAGATACTCGACTGTAAAGTCGTATTCTTCTAATTCGAGCCGCATGCGTGTAAGTTTGGAACTTGGATTGACCATAGAAAATAAATAAGTTAATGGTCTGTGGTCAGTTTTCACTGTAAAGTGTTTTCCATAAATATATGGACGAAAATGTACTATTGCCCAGTGGATTGCTGCTAATTCTTGTTCTGTTGTGCTTTTATTACTTTCACCCTTTGTAAATGAACGTGATGCGTATGCAATTGGAAGTTGGAGTCCATTATAGTTTTGAGTTAAAACTGCTCCACACGCTTGCTTACTAGCATCCGTTATTATGCAAAATTCTTTGCTGAAGTCTGGGTATTGTAGTAATGTTGGTTGAATTAGCTTGTCTTTGAGGTATTGGAATGCATTTTGGCATTCAACTGTCCATTCAAAAGGAACATTCTTTTTACATAATCTTGTTATGTGCCGTGAATATTCGGCGAAATTGTTTATAAATCGTCTATAATAGTTGCAGAATGCAACGAATCGTCTCGCGCTGTCTGCATCATGTGGGACTGGATAGTTTTTAATGACGTCGTATTTTTTGTCGTCTGGCAAGATTCCTTTATCCGTGCATTTGTGACCGAGGAAGGTTACTTCATGCATGAAAAATGAACATTTTTGCGGATGTAATTTAAGGTTGTATTTCCTACATTTGTCAAAAACATCAGTTAAGTTTTTAAACATATGTTTTTCGGAACAACCAATAACTATTAAATCATCCATATAAAGGAAAGCTTGCGAAGAATCAAGGCCAGAGAACGCTATAGTCATCATTCTCTGAAATGAATTTGGCGCTATTTTTAAACCGAATGGTAATCGCGTGAAGCGATATGAGCCATTGCTCGTTGAAAATGAAGTTATATTTCTTGAACTTTCTTCGAGTTCGATTTGATGAAAGCCTGACATTAAGTCAAGGCATGAGAAATATTTTGCTCTACCTAGTTGATCTAATATATCATCAATTCTAGGCAGTGGAAATTTATCGGACAGTAATTTTTTATTAATTTGACGATAGTCAATTACTAACCGCCATTTTTTATTTTCTGAGCCTGGAAGGGCTTTCTTTGGGACAAGTAAGAGTGGGCTGTTGTATTCTGATACAGACGGTTCGACAATGTTGTCGCTGATTAATTTTCCAACTTGTTTTTGTATTTCTTCTGTCTGGCTATGCGGGCTTCGATAGTTCTTAATGTACACTGGTTCATTATCTTTTAGTCTCAGTTGTTGTTTATAGAAGTTATTTGTTGTGATTGATTCGGTTTCAAGACCGAATATGTCACTGTAATTGGTGCATAAATTGGTTAATTCCGACTTGAATTGTGGGGGGAAATTTTTTGCTAGCTGAGATATGACAGTTTTTTCTCTATGTTCTTGATTTGTGTGAACTACATCGTAGCTCGAAAGTGATTCATGTTTTAAATTATTTATTGTAACTAATTGGTCGGTACTAGTTGTATTTAGTAAACGGACAAACGTATTTTGAGATGTTGCAATTGTGTTTGCAACATATACACCAGGTTGAATTTCCTGATTTGGAATAAATACACCATCTTCTTTTGAGGTTAGCGTGACTTTTCGGACAACTTGAGATCTTGCTGGCAGAAGTATTGAGTTTATACCAGAGTCATATGTTATTGGAACATGGATCGGATATTTTAGATTATTGGGTCTAATTATAAACCAATCTTCCGATGGTTTGAAATCTAGTTGACAATTGAATTTTTTTATAAAATCAATGCCTATTATTCCATCACATGGTATAGCGAAATCTAAATCAACTATGTGAAAATTGTGTGGAATTATATATTTTCCTGTCTGAATCTCTATTGATGCTAGACCTTTGGATTTTAAAATCTCTTTACTTATGCCTTGAATGTTTATTACATTATTAGGCTGGATGTCATGAAAGACATCAGAAGTTTCTTTAAGTATTGAGATGTCTGCACCTGTATCTATTAAAAAGGTAAGTTTTTTACCTGTTGACACGTGGTCAAATGAAACAAATATATTGAGACTAAAATTTATTGTATGAACTTTAGTGTTTTCTATGCTGGGTATCTAAAGGTTGCTCGGAGTTTCCCGAAACATCTTGGGTTACTCTGACATTGTTATGACCTCTGTTTGACTTGCCTCTAGTGTTTTGGCCTCGAGTGTTGCCTCTGTTATTATTGTAGTATTGTCCTTGACCGCCTCTGTTGTAAGGTCGGCCTCTATAGTTACCTCTTCCGCGGTTTCCGCCACGTTGAGAGTAATTTTGGTAGAACAATACAGAGTTGGGTTGTCCAGTTGCCTCTGTGCAACTGTTGACAAATTTGGATATCGCATCATTCATGTTATTGAATGTGCCGGCCTGCATGATAAGTTTTACCTTATCGTTAGTACAGTTTTTGGTCATTGCCTTAACTGCTTGGGCTGTACTGTATTTATTGGCCAGTTCCGGCGTTAAACCATCGTTTATATATGCGCCTTCCAAAGCTCTTGTTAACTGCTCAACCTCTTGTGTATACTGGTTGGCAGTTTTGCTTCGTTGTTGCAAGTTGAGTAATTTGGCTGACAATACTTCTACTGACTCGCCTTTTACTGTGCTTGATAGTTTTGCAATAATTTGAGCGATCGTTTGCTCATTGCTAATCAAGTTTCTTGCGTGGCCTCTTAATTTTGTCTTTATAAGTTCTATGGCCGTTGCTTCGTGGTCACCTTTAATTGTGTCTAATAGACTTAAAGCGTCTTTGAAGCTTTGTAGATTTTCTGCTTTGCCATCGTACTCGAATAGAAGAGACGAGGCTGTTTTCAGAAAATCTACTACTTCTTGTTGTATCATTTTTATTGGTTTGATTTCTTCTTCAGAATCAGAATCAAAATCAATGTCAGTTTCGTTGTCTGGCATCCGGTTGTCTAATACGGATGGATCGAATGTTACCGGTACACTTAGTACCGAAGGAAGAAATAGGTGTAGGTCGTGTTTTGTGTCCAAGGTAATTAACGCTGATCTTAATTTGTCGATAATTTCCCTTGCTTGTAATTTGTGTAGACTATTTAAGTTGTCATAATTGAAATGTATAAGTTCCCGACATTCGTTGTACGTTTGTACTAGTATTTGGGTATGCTTGATTATAGTTCCAATTCGTATGGGAACTTTCTTATTTAAGCACTTATACGATTTAATGAACTCAACGCGTTTTTGTATTATAAGCTCTCTGAATTCTGTCCATTCCATGAGTTACTAATATTTATCGATGCAGTCGCACCATTAGTTTAGTAACTGGACCCAAGAAGACGTTATCTTCTGTTAGTTCTTTTACCATCACATATGGCAAAGTGGATAGCACTATACCTTTTTCTTTTATACTACAGTGGTATAGTGGGCTAGTAATTCTATTATACGAGTCCACGTAGGCGTACTCAAAATCAGGTATCGAAATTAATTCGTGAAATTGATTTAGTACACAAATTGCTCGTATAATGAACTCTGGGTCTCTTTCGAATGCTTCGGCTATTGCCGCATGCATTTTGAAATACTTATTATGTGATACTCATGCTCATACTTTGTTTGGGAAATCTGGGTCTTTGTTAAGCATACGTTGTAACAGAGTTTTATTCTGATACTTGAGGTATATCCATCATACAATAATATATATATATATATAAATTTAATTTATTCAAAATTTTTATTAGTATTTATCGTTTTTTTCTTTTCTTTTTTTTTCATTCAATTCTAGATTTTATCTAGGTCGTTAGCCTTGTTGATGTATTTTTTTCTGAGGCACTTATTGTGTAGCTTGTATAATTTAAAGAACATATTTGCGCTTAGAATAACAACGATAATTATTAACAAAGTATTTGTTATTCCTAAATCTACACTACTTGATTCTACTTTATTTATAACATTAGCGGTGGAATCCACCGTTTTTGTGTCTACGAGGCCCATTTTGGCCGATTCTGTGTCATAAACGTTTTCCGTTTTAGATATTATATTATTATTTAGATTTCCTATTTTGAAATTATTTGTAATTTACATTTGTTTTTTTTTTTTTTTATTTTTATTATTGTACAATATGAAATATGTTATAATAATTTTATTGGCATAACTGTGCCGTCTGTTTTTAGTTTTGGTAATATTGTCTACAAAATTTTTATTTTATTCTTATATGATTACATATATATTAATACGTTTATAAATTTCTTACTTTATTTTTTTTTTTTTTATATAATTTTAGTAGTTATATGAATTTTAGTTTTATCCCATTTTTTTTTTTAATTGCTAATGGCTATTTAAATTTAAATTATTTATTATTGCTTACATAATAAAACAAAAACTGAGACTGAAAGTGTTGATTGTTTTTACCAATTCAGTATTTACAACATTTTCTATTTTTTTTTTTGAAAGGGTTGTACGCCAACTGGCGGAGAGAAGTTTAAAATTAATTCACGTAAGGTGAATGTACATTGTTTTTTAGTATTTAGTGTAGGCTATTCGGGACTGGTTAGTGTTTTTCAAGCAGCGGTTTCCCGCATCGGCTTGTGTTTTTATTTATAGTTAAGGCAACTTAGGCATTGGCATTACTGCAGCCCTTATTGCGTTGTTTCGCACCAGTGCGAAGCTGTTGGTCAATCTTGATGAGGTTTTCCCTGTGCATTTGTGTGTCTTCCTGCGTTGTCGCTGTCTTTAGTAAGTCTTTTATGAGTCTTCTTTGTTGAAGAAGCTTGATCCTGTGTCCGCTTCTTTTGTGTTTTGGTGTTGTTGTTTTTTTTTTTTCTGACGAGCCCGGTACTCAGCTATTGTGAGTGGGCGTGGTCCATCGGTGGGATTTAACTGCAAGGCCTCTTGCAACGGCGCTAAATCCCTTTGTTCAATGGGAACAGCTGTCTCAAATTGTGGCTCCTCCGCCATCAATTATTTGTATATCATAATTAAAAGACCATTGGTGCATGTCTTTTTATTGAAGGAACACAATTTGTTTATGGAGCACGGACAACATTGACGGCAGCAGTGTTTAATAAATTTTAACTGCGCACGATTTAATCAGAATTGTGGGCATTATGCACTTTTTTTTTTTTCAAAGTTTATTATAAAATCACACGTTTTATATTCGTAAACGGTTTTTATAACTCGATTAATTGTTGTTGCTCACTTGTTGTATTTAACTCAATCATTGCCGAATCGCGGATCTCGTTGTTATTGTCTTAGATTTTGCCCAAACATTTTAATTAACTTGGGTAGATTATTGTCCTGGGTCCTTTTTGACGTCCTGTCACGGTCGCCATGTAAGTAGAGATGTTTAAGATAAAGAATTCTGACACTGGCACGTCCGTGCCTTATGACTTTTGTTTTGTGAATGTCTCTTTATTGTTGAATCAAAAGAATTCTTAGCCTAAATACATAATTAGGTTGCTTATGTATAAAGCTCTGTCGCAGCAGAGCGGCCGCTGCCGTTGCAGCGGTCAAGAGAGAGAGAGAGTTGTAGTATATTTATGAATGTACATGTATATGCAGAAGGCAAAGAATGCATATACATTAAATATACATATATAAGGCAAGCGCTGGCTTAGCTGGTAAGGGCTAAAGTGCTTACGTTGCGGATCCCACACTTCGTGGTGGTTGATCAGATTTCAAGTGCGCTGACCGTTTGTGTAGTTGCGTTATATTTGTATATACGTAGCAACAAAGTGTTGCTATGTCTGAAGGTTACGTACCCTGCAATATAGTGGGCTTATGACAGATTGTCATGCATACTACAGTAGATACCTAACCCTAATATTAAAACACCTAACGTATTCATACTTTTCGAAACAGTGTAAGACTCATATCTCGAACTGTTAAGCTAGTTCAATGCACTTCCTTATTAATGAAAGAAAATGGGGAGAATAATGAAACCAAATATTACCTTCCATCACTTATAAGAAATTAGTATCGAAATTTTCTTAGTTTAAGCAATGAGATTGGAAATATAACATAATTATTAAAAAAGTAGATATGTATTTATTTATGTATTTATTTATAGTCAGCTAAGAGCAGCTGACATTAAAATGAATCAAAATTTAATTTAAATTAAAATAATGTAGTAGGGCGACTGCCCTCAGCCCAGCTGTTAAGCGATCCTATCGAGTTAGCTGTTAAGTATAGATATCGATCTTAGATGTTAAGAGCAACACTGCATGATAATGTAACGTAACATAACTTTAACATCAAGCGAGCTATGTTAGTTTAGTTGGTATTCTGCATGTAAAGCGAACAGACGATAATAAGAATTATATATATTAACACGGCATTCTACAATTCAGAAGTGGGATCAAACTTTTCGCCATGGATGATATTAACTTAAACAATTTCAAAGTCATTCAACTAAAGAAGTGGCTGTCGTTGTTAAAACTACCAACGAAAGGTACCAAGCAGAATTGGTTTCGCGATTGAGCCAAATTTCGCCTGATCGACGTGGATGTGCACTGGAGCTGGACACTGACGGGGAGCCCGAAGACGCTGCAGACATTCAAGGCAATCTGTCCGTCATGGAAAATGAAAACGTCGATGTCAGCGGTGGAGAGATCGAGGGTGAGAGCGGTGGCGCGGGCGGCGGCAACATTGGACAGGGCAGCGCTGGCATCGCGGAGGGCGGTATATCAATTCGACATGGTAGAGAAGATGAACTTATAAGCTGTGGCGTCAGTGGCAACACTGTTGCTTTAGAATATGGCAACGCTAATAGTGAAGATGGCGGCGGTGGAGTTAGTTGCGATATTATGCCAGTAGAGGGCGCTGGCAACATACCAGTAGATGGCGCTTACAATGTTAGCAGTAGTGTAATTAATCGCAACGCGGGTGTCACAGCTGAAATCAATAACTTTGCCGCAAATGCAGTCGTGGAGCAGCCGAGAATAATAGAAAGCAACTTTTCAGCTAAATTGTTGGCTTTAGCAAAGGAAGCTACAATAGACTTCAATGGTGGCACAGGCGTCCAAAATTGGATCATTCAAATAAAGAATATTGGGCAGATATATAATCTGGACGAAGTGTGCCTACGCATGCTACTGATCGCCAAATTAAAGGGAGATGCACAGCGCTGGGTACAGGCGAATCCGACGCGCATGTTGCAACCATTTAATAGCTTGTGCAAGCAGCTTGTCATGGCATATGGAAGCAAAGCTACAAAATCGGACATGAGGCGAACATTTCAGGAGCGGACATGGCGATTGGAGGAAACATTCATCGCATATTATGAGGAGAAGATGTTGTTAGCGCAAGAAATCAACGTTGACGTAGAAGAATTGCTGGAACAATTAATAGAAGGGATACCAGCGAAAAATATGCGTGACCAAGCACGTATCCAGTGTTTCTCCAGTCCAGAAAAACTTTTGAAGGCTTTTGCAAATATAAGTCTGCAAGAGAAAGAGCTGGTGAAGGAGGACACGAATTTGGTTATGAGGCGACGAGATGTCAATAATATGGTGCGATGCTACAACTGCAACGCAAGAGGCCATATAGCAAAAGATTGCAGAAAACCAAAGCGCGATGCTGGATCGTGTTATAAATGCGGAAAAATGGGGCATTATATTGCGCAATGCCCACAACACAGCGGAGAGATGCCAAACAAATTTGTAAGGTGTTTTAAAATATTTCTTAATGCATGTCCTAAATTATTTTTGGTTACAGAATGCCTCATAGACTCTGGTAGTGCAGTTTCATTGATAAAAAATCATTTGTTCCTGAAAACATTATTAAATATCCAGTATATAAATCCCATTACGGCATAAATAAAAGCCGTCTTGAAGTTTATGGAAAAATCTTTTGTTATGTTATAAAAAATCAATAAAAGAAAATTTTGAGTTAATTGTGGTGTCTGCAGAGTCTATGAGTCATAATGTTGTAGTTGGGCGGGACTTTATGAATGCTTGTGGTTTGGATATTGATACATCTCTCGTAAATGTGATTGTTGCGGAAAATACTGAAAAGTCGGTAATTAAGCAAACTGAAAATGTAAGAAAGGATGAAGTGAATATAGGCGATAATGTGCAGCATTTGTACGAAAATAGAGGAAGTTTTATGAGCAGTTCATTATGTGAGGATACGGTGATGTCAGATGAAAGTGCGATTCTAAATAAAGTCAAATGCAGAGATAATGGGTTAGGTAAAGAGGATAGTGTTATGAGTTATGTGTCGGGTGATGAGAATAGTGTTATGGGTAATTTGTTAGTTAAAGAGCATGGTGTTATGAATAATGTGTTAAGTGAAAAGATAGGGGTATGGAACAACAATTAGATGAAAACCTTGGCGTAGGGCAAGGTAATTTAAATGAGGAATTGGATACAAGTTTTGAGAAAGATAGGCTATGCATTAATGTGGTTGAAGAAGGAATTGAATATAGTTTAGGGAAAAATGTGGATCACCGAACTAGATTTAAATTTGCTAGAATGTTTAAAAAAAGTGTAGGTTGAAGCAGAAAGGCCAAGCGAGCCATTAACAAAGTATGAAATGAAATTATGTGTAGAAAAGTCAAAAGCGTTAGTTGTGCACCAAGGAGACTATCCTACACCGAAAAAGAAAAGTTACAAAAAATGTTAGATGCATATTTAGAAGAAGGAATTATAAGGCACAGTGATTCAGAATATGCTTCACCAATTGTCTTGGTGAAAAAGAAAACGGGAGACTTGCGATTATGCATTGACTATAGGAAATTGATTAAAGTATTAGTTAAGGATAACTATCCGTTACCTCTGATCGACGATTTATTAGATAAATTAGTTAATAAGAATGTGTTTTCAAAACTAGATTTGAAGAATGGATATTTTCATGTGAAAATTAGCGAAGAGTCTTTTAAATATACATCTTTTGTCACTGTTACCGCGCAAAACTGCAACGCAGACCTGCATGGTAAAATGCTCGCGTTATGCTAATTATCGTCATCGATAGATAGCTGGATACTCGTGACGTCACAACGTCACACCGTAGAATAAGAAATTGAGAGAGAAATAACTGTAAATTATAAAGAAATGAACAAAGGCTGATGAAAATGAAACATGCAAATCAGTTGCGAAATGAATCGATCGCGGTAAGTTATACAGTACAGGCAGATACTAGTTTTTTCGCTCTAAGAACACGAGACGCTATAAGTCAATGTCGAATAATTATTTATAAGACTGAAAGAACATTAAATAACAAAACTACATCTACGCGTTTAGTGATCTAGTGCGTATCAAACGGTTTGCCGACCCTAGAGTTTGGCCATAGCTGATTTGTCGCGTTCGCGCGATAACATTCGAAAAAACTATTAGCTATTGAATTTGCCTTATACATTGGAAACGGATTTCAACTTGGATTCGAATAGCGTTTGAACGGCAATTGGTGAGTTCCGTATATGCGTGAACTTAGACCTGCACTTGAGCAAATTAAGCCGCGAAAGTGAGGTTAAACTCGCAACTGTATAACACAAGCCACGGTGTGCAACATAACCTGGAAGCAACCAACCACGCGCTGCGCACAACATGGCGAACGCAGACGAGAGCATGCTGCCAGTACATGGGCCTGAAGAGGACACGCACTCACTACTTGGTGCAGCGACGGTGGTCAATGGAGCCATGTCGCTGGGATCGCAGGTGAATGCAAACAGCAGTGTGGAAATGGATCGAGCAGGCGGTACGCACGTGGGTGTGAACTTAGTGGAGACAATTGCCACAGCCAACTCGTCCACAGCTGCTGAAGTCACATGGGCACAACTAGGAGCGCGAGCGGCGTGGGAAGAGCGACACGTGACCCCAACACACAGCAGAGAGGCTTACCAGACAACAAGAGCAGGCCCAGGCTTAACTCTGCTTGACGGCGTGTTGCATTCAACGGTGTATGGAATCTGCGAAGATCGTGAGCGATCAACAGTGATCGAAAGAGCAACGCAAGCCCCGCGTTCAGGACTTCCGAATACGTACATCGACGAAAGGCAACAAGGGCAGAAGGGCCAAACGCAACTGCATCAACGCCGCCACAAAACGAGTACCAGACTCCACGTGTAGCGAGAGCATGCCTCGGCAGCTACATGCAGCAGCAAGTACCAACATATAGTACGAACATTAATTCTACTCAGGATGCGTCTCTTACAGCATCACAGTTAGCGACGAGACAGGTGATCAGTAGGGATCTACCTAGCTTTTCTGGTAGCCCAGAGGAGTGCCCGATGTTCATCGCTAACTACAACCAATCGAATGAAAGGTGTGGATTCACAGATCAGGAGAACTTGATCCGGTTACAAAAATGTCTACGTGGAGCTGCCCTTGAAGCGGTGCGTGGCAAGTTAATGGTGCCAGCGACAGTGCCACAAGCTTTGAGCACTCTTCGTATGCTTTACGGCAGACCAGATGCGATCTATGAGAGCCTACACACGAAGCTTAGAATGGAGCCGCCAGTGAGAAACAGCAATCTAGAGTCCTTGATTCATCTGGCGTTAGCAGTGCAAAATTACTGCGCAACAGTATGCGCTGTAGGACTTGCCGACTACCTCAGAGACCCAATGCTTCTGCGCAATTTGCTGGATAAATTGCCGTGTGACTTGAAGCTGGATTGGGCACGATATAGCTGTGCACTAGCGAAAGTAGATATAGCGACATTCGACGACTGGTTGTTTAAATTAGCATCATGCGCGAGCACCGTTATGCCAATAACAACAGCAGCAGATCAACGCGAGACCAAGTCGACTAATAAGCACGTACGTTCCAGACTACTTATTCACAATGACAATGACACAGAGCCGACTGCATCAGGAGGATGTCACAAATGCGGGAAGAAGCACAAGCTGGAATCATGCGAAGAGTTCAGGAATTTGAGTGGACAAAACAATGGAGGTTTGTCAAGGAGAACAAACTTTGCTGGCTATGCTTTGGTAAACATTTTTCAAAACACTGTAAGACCAAGGAGACATGCCGAGTCGACGGGTGTACCAAGGTGCACCATCCGCTGTTGCACGAGAACAAATATGAAAACGTGAGTACAGCTCCAGAAAACCGTATTAATAGCGCTGTTATATTACATACAGGCCAGAGCGACAAAGCGTTGTTCCGGTACGTGCCTGTTACACTGTACGGGCCATCCAAGATGCTGCACACATATGCGCTAATAGATGAAGGATCAGCTTGCACCCTCTTAGAGGCAAGAGTGGCCGAAGAGTTGCAGATCGATGGACCATCAGATGAGCTGTGCCTGAGGTGGACTGGTGACATTACACAGAAGGAACTAGCCTCGAAAAGAGTTTCGTTCAGCATATCTGCGAGAGACAAGGAGGCACGTAAATACACGCTGAGTAATGTGCGCACTATACGCAGCTTAGACTTGCCGAGCCAGACGTTAGACGATGCCACCATAAAAGCTCATCGGCATCTGCAAAAGGTACCCATACAGACGTACAAAGAAAAACGTGCAACGATTATTATCGGTCTGGACAACGCAAGGTTAGGAGTACCATTGGTGGTCAAGGAATCAGATAATGCTGAGCTGATAGCTGCCAAGTCCAGATTAGGATGGTCACTCTACGGCCGCAACAAGAGACAGGATTCATCAGGTCTACGAGTGATGCACGTATGCGAGTGCAACAACGACAGACTTTTAGACGACATGGTGAAAGCTAACTTTGCTCTAGACGCAATCGGCGTGAGTGCCCCTAAGAGCGCGCTTCAATCCAAAGAGGAGCAACGAGCGCTCGAGATACTGGAGAGTACTACAAGGTACCTACCCGACGAGAAGCGGTGGGAAACAGGATTGCTATGGAAGCATGAAAGAATAACCATGCCCAAGTCTTGGGCATGGCAATGCACCGGCTGCTGAGTCTGGAAACGCGTATGGAGCGCGACGTGAAGTTGCGAGAGTTCGTGAACGCTACAATAAGCGTTACGAAACGCAGGGATATGTGCGCCGACTGGAGACGCATGAGATGATCGATGGAGAACGATCATGGTGCTTGCCGATATTCGTGATCAGCAATCCGAATAAAGGTAAGCTGAGACTTGTATGGGACGCCGCTGCCAGAGTAGACGGGGTCGCTCTCAACTCTTCACTTCTAAAAGGGATTGACTTGACACCATCGCTGGTAGGCGTGCTGATTCGATTCAGAGAGAAGGCCGTTGCTGTGTGTGGCGATATAAGAGAAATGTTCCATCAAGTTAAAATACGGCGAGAGGATCAAGTAGCACAACAATTTCTTTGGAGATATGGCGACCGCACTCGCGAACCAGACAGGTATATCATGCAAGTTATGACCTTTGGTGCCTCCTGCTCCCCAGTAGCAGCAAACTTCGTGAAGAACAAGAATGCAGAACGTTTTGCCAAGGACTACCCCCAAGCTGCAGAAGCGATCGTGAGAATACTTTCGTAGACGACTGGCTGCAAAGCGGCGAGACGGAGGCGGAAGTTACTGAGATGGCGCTGCAAGTCAGGTCCATTCATGCTGAAGGCGGCTTTGAAATGCGTAGCTGGCGATCTAACTCGCCAGAAGTAGCGTGCGCGTTGGCAGGTGAAAGCGCAGCAGAACAAGAAGCATGGGGAATCGATGCAAAGGAACAGCAGCACGAGCGTGTTCTAGGATGTGGTGGACACCAGCAACGGACAAGTTTACGTTTGTTCTGAAGTTCGATGAATCCATATACGAGGACAAGTTCCCAACAACAAAGCGCCAAGTGTTACGCATCGTGATGTCAGTGTTCGACCCGCTAGGTCTAATTGGGTTCTACGTCATCCAAGCAAAAATAATTCTTCAAGCCATATGGAGATCAGCAGTGGGCTGGGACGAGCCCATAAACGAATATGAAAGGTCAAAATGGCGTCACTGGCTTGACCAACTGCAGCTAGTGGGCGACATAAAGATACAGCGTTGTCTAAACATAACAAGAAACACTAATGTACAACTACACATATTTACAGACGCAAGCATCGACGCATACGCTGCCGTAGCATTCCTGCGGACTGAGAGGGATGGCGTCGCCAGCTGCTCCCTAGTGGCTTCAAAGACGAGAGTAGCGCCCTTGAAACCAGTCTCGATCCCACGCATGGAATTAATGGCAGCTATACTAGCCTACGCTTAGCCAGCTATTTAGAAACACAGATATCTGTAAAGATGCAGAAACGAACTTTCTGCACTGATTCTAAGAACGTGCTCTACTGGATAAGATCTGACGCGAGAAAGTACCACCAATTCGTAGCCCTGCGGATTGGCGAAATATTAGAGGCGTCAGACATAGGCGAATGGAGGTGGGTGCCGTCGCACCTAAACGTTGCAGACGATGGCACCAAGTGGACAAAGGAGCTGCGATTCCACAGCAGCGCACGGTGGTTCACTGGGCCGTCATTTCTAGGAGAAGACCCAAACAACTGGCCCATCACAAACCTAGACTCCAAAGATACCGAACTAGAGCGCGTACACCTGGTACACGTGGCCGCTGAGACGAAGCCTGGCTTGGCAGCGCTGCTGCCAAATGTGACCCGCTTCAGCAAGTGGGAGAGGTTCAGAAACGCGCTTAGAAACGTAATGGGATTTCTGAGGAAAATATTCAAAGGGAATCGGAGAACGAGTACACCAGCCTGGTACGCTCAAACAGCATCAATGACGTATACAACGTCATTTATAAAGCCGTACAGGCCCAAGCATACAGCGAGGAGATTGCCTGCCTGCAACGTGGAGGTTACGTGAGAAGATGTAGCTCAATCTTCAAGTTGTCCCCCTACCTAGACGAGAAGGGCGTACTGAGAGTGCGCGGAAGAATCGACGCTATCGAAGGCGTTATGGTGGAGACGAAACGTCCAGTGATCCTGCCAGGCCAGCATGGTATCACGCTGCTGCTCGTGGACTTTTATCATCGCAAATTTCATCATCACGTGAGCGAGGTTGCGATTAACGAGATGAGACAGCAGTACTGTATACGGGGTCTGAGAGCCAGAATGCGCACAGTGATTAAATCGTGCCAAAGATGTTCCAACAAGAGAGCCACGCCTATAGCCCCGAGATGGGCGATCTGCCACCAGAAAGATTGGCCGTGAGCATGCCTCCGTTTTCATGCACCGGAGTCGACTACTTTGGACCATTGGAAGTCACAGTAGGCAGAAGACGAGAGAAACGATGGGGTGTGCTATTTACGTGCTTGACAGTGCGTGCAGTGCACATTGAGCTGGCAAACTCGCTATCAACGGATGCCTTTCTATTAGTGTTCGAAACATTTGTAGCGAGACGAGGTGTACCCAGGAAGATCGTGTCGGACAACGGCACGAACTTCAGAGGCGCTAGCAAGGTGCTAGCACAAGAGATTGAACGAATCTCGACAGACGAGCTAGAGCAAAAATATCCCGACATAAATTGGTCATTTATCCCGCCTGGAGCGCCACACATGGGGGGTGCGTGGGAGCGGATGATCCGCTCGGTGAAGTCCGTGCTATCGGACATACTAGAGGAGACGTATGTTGCAGACCCTGTGCTGCGAGCCGCGCTCGCTAGAATCGAGAGTACACTGAACGCCAGGCCGCTAACTTACATCCCCTTAGAGTCTGTAAATGCTGACGTGCTGACACCGAATCACTTTCTGAGAGGCAAGACGTGTGCAATAGCGCCGAAGGATGACCAGGGCGAGCTGGGAGTGCTGTTGTCGAAGTCCTACAGAGTCGCAAGCGCTATCGCAGAGAGGTTTCGCAAACGCTGGATAAAGGAATTCCTTCCACATCTCACACTGAGAGCCAAATGGTGCGGCCAACCAAATGATCCCATTGAATGCGGCGACGTAGTGATCATCGTGGACGAGGCGAATCCGAAGATGCACTGGAGAAAAGGCGTAGTATTAGAGCTACACACTGCAAAGGATGGCCAAGCACGCAGCGCAGTGGTGCGCACTGCTGCTGGACTGCTTACCCGACCGGTCGTCAAGCTGGCGAAGCTCAGAGTTCGAACGCAAGCACAAGAGGTGCAAACTCACGGTCGAGCGTAAGAGTTTGCAAGGGGGGAATGTTACCGCGCAAAACTGCAACGCAGCCCTGCATGGTAAAATGCTCGCGTTATGCTAATTATCGTCATCGATAGATAGCTGGATACTCGTGACGTCACAACGTCACACCGTAGAATAAGAATTGAGAGAGAAATAACTGTAAATTATAAAGAAATGAACAAAGGCTGATGAAAATGAAACATGCAAATCAGTTGCGAAATGAATCGATCGCGGTAAGTTATACAGTACAGGCAGATACTAGTTTTTTCGCTCTAAGAACACGAGACGCTATAAGTCAATGTCGAATAATTATTTATAAGACTGAAAGAACATTAAATAACAAAACTACATCTACGCGTTTAGTGATCTAGTGCGTATCAAACGGTTTGCCGACCCTAGAGTTTGGCCATAGCTGATTTGTCGCGTTCGCGCGATAACAGTCACACCGCTGATACAGTTCGAGTTTATGAGAATGCCTATGGGATTAAAGAATTCACCAGCAGTGTTTCAAAGGTTTATCAATAAAATATTTGCCGATTTAATAAAGGAGATAAAGTGATAGTGTATATGGATGACATAATGGTGGCAAGTACGGTAATAGAAGATCATTTAAAAACATTGAGTGAAGTATTAAGGAGATTGGTTCAGAATAAATTAGAGCTACGACTTGACAGGTGTGAATTTATGCAGGATAGTATTAAATATTTAGGATTTTGTATTACGAATGAAAGTATTAGAGCGGACGACAAGGGATTAGAAGCAGTAACGAATTTTCCAATACCGGACAAAACACAAACTGTGCAGAGACTTTTGGGGTTATGTTCATATTTTAGAAGATTTATTAAAGATTTTTCAATCATTGCGAAGCCATTATATGATTTATTAAAGAAAGATAAACAGTTTGTATTTGGGGAAATCGAATTAGAATGTTTTAATGTTATGAAGGAAAAAGTTATGCAATCACCTGTAATAGCGATTTATGATCATAGGGATGAAGTTGAGTTACATTGTGATGCTAGTGCAATGGGTTTTGGTGCAGTGTTGATGCAAAAGAAAAAAGATGGCAAGATGCATCCTATATATTATTTTTCAAAAAGGACGTCTGAGACTGAGCCAAAATACCATAGTTTTGAGCTCGAAGCGTTGGCGATTATATATGCGCTGCGTAGGTTTAGGATTTACTTGCAAGGTAGAAAGTTTAGGATTATAAATTACTGTAATTCATTAGCGTTAACGCTTAACAAGGTAGAATTAAATCCTAGAATAGCGCGGTGGGCATTAGAGTTGCAAAATTATGAATATGAATTAATTCATAGAGCAGGGGACAAAATGAAGCATGTCGATGCTCTGAGTCGGAGCACAAATATTATGATAATAGAAACAAATAGTTTCGAAGATAATTTAGTTATATGTCAGGCGAAAGATCCAAAGATAACAGACATTAAAAAATTATTAGAGAAGAGTGAACATAAATGGTTTGAAATGAGGAATGGTTTTGTGTATAGGAAAGCGGAGAATAATAGATTGTTATTTTATGTGCCGGAGGATATGGAAGAAAGTGTAATGCATAAATACCACAATGAGCTCGGACATATAGGAAGAGATAAAATGATTGATACTATTACAAAGAGTTATTGGTTTGCAAACATGAAGGAAAAAAGTACAAATCATATTGAAAATTGTTTAAAATGTGTGGCTTTTTCGCCTAAGTCAGGAAAGCAAGAAGGATTTCTAAGGAGTATACCTAATTATTACATATTGATCATTATGGACCAGTAGCAGCAGGAAGAGAATAAGCATATTTTAGTGATAGTTAATGGATTCACAAAATTTGTCAGGTTGTATACAACAAAAACAACATCAGCAAAAGAAGTAATAAATCACTAAAGGATTATTTTAGAGCGTACAGCAGACCCAAATGCATAATATCTGATAGAGGTAGTTGTTATACGGCAAATGAATTTGAGGTATTTTTAGAGGAGTGTAATATTAAACACATAAAAATAGCAACAGGATCGCCGCAAGCTAATGGACAGGTAGAAAGAATAAATAGGACGTTAGGACCGATGATTGCAAATTGATAGATGTAGAAAAAGGTATTCATTGGGATTCCACGATACAGCGAGTTGAATATGCAATTAACAATACTATTAATAGGAGCATTAAGCATTGTCCGAGTATAATGTTGTTTGGAGTAGAGCAGAAGGGAGAAATTGTAGATGAATTAAGGGAACGCTTAGAAGAGGAAAATAAACCAAGTAAAAGTAGAAACTTGGAAGAGATTAAAAAGGAAGCTGAAGAGAATCAGAAAAGAGCACAGCTTTCTAATGAAAAATATATGATAAGAGTAAGAAGAAACCAAGCGAATATAGAGTAGGCGATTTTATCATGATAAAGAATTTGATAGTACGGTTGGAGTATCCAAGAAGTTAATACCAGAAACAAGGGGCCCTACGTCATTGATAAAGTTTTAAGAAATGATAGATTTTTAATTAAGGATGTGGAAGGATGTTGGGCGCAATCCGTATCAAGGAGTGTGGAGTATCCAAACATAAGGCATTGGGTACAGAGAAATAAAAATGAAATTTGTAAATGAAAATCATACATGAGTGCAATTTGCAATACACTAAGCGTTACATTAAGTCATTATGTACGGACGTGTTGGCAGAAGCGTGGCGATTTCAACAGTGCAGTTTGAGTAATTAACTCTCACTTATGCTGCGGTCTACATAACTCATCAGCTTAACGACATCACACTGCTGACACAAAAGAGAGTCGAGTTTGGACCGTCACCACAGCAAGACGCATTCTTTAACCACGATTAAATAATTTCGATTGCAAATAACTGTAACCACCTCACACGTTTTGTTTTCTAATAGTGATTTATACTTTATTAAAGAATTTGTTAACACACGACTCACTTTCTTGTAATTAGTTCACTGAATGCACACCCCCGAGCAATGTAATGCAAGATTTGCTCATCACTGACTCTTTACCTAGTAAAAGTCACAACATTTTTGGTGGCCCATGGGGGGAACCATTCACATAGTCTTGTAACAAATTTTTTGTAAAGTAAGCAATCAAGTATAACGTTGTTGAGAGTCGGTCAAAGTCATCCGAAGAAATACGTACATACATGCCAGCGCAAGGAATAACGGAACAAAAGGGAGAGCAGGAGAAGTTCGAAGGCATCGCAGCTGCATGAAAGGCACGCATATCACTTCTTCACTACACCTTTTTCGCCGGCATCAAACGTGTTCACTTCACGTTCATACCTAAACATCAAACTCATCAACACCGATCAGCTCGTCTCTCACTCCCACATCAATAGTAAATTACATACATACACAACATGTCGACTGAAAAAATGAGTGATGTAGCCTCGCATGAAACATTGTACGCTCTGCAATGCGATGTACATAAAAGATTAAAGCAATTTTTAATAAATTTTAACAAAGACAGCGCATCGCGAAAAACGAAACAATACTTCCAAGTACGTTTCAATAAATTAGAAGGGTTATCACAACAATTTCAGAAAAATCATGACGCAATTGTAATAGCTAGGTGTCCACCTTCGCACACTTATTTTGCGGACGATTTGCCCAATAAATTCGAACAGGACTACAGCTTGAGCTATTGCACAATTTTAGAGTCGCATGATAATAGTTTTCCTTCGCCAACCAACACATCACAACTATCCAATGACTCTCATCATGTAACCATACGAGACGGACTTCCCAAGTCTGCGGTTCAGCTGCCAAAATTGCCAGTGCCTATATATTCTGGCAAGTTCATAGATTGGCCGGCCTTTCACGATGTATTTGCACAACTAATACATGACAATGCCAGTCTCTCCAACATTCAACGTTTTCATTTCCTAAAGCAAGCGTTGCCAGCAGCTCGGGATCAGGATGTACGCCAAATGGATTTAACGGAGTCAAATTATAACCCGGCCTGGGATCTCATTGTAAGACGCTACAATAATCCTCGACTGCAGTTCATGCACCACATGAACACCGTATTTAACTTACGGTGACGCATGAAAACTCATCAGACATAAAAAATATGTTAAATGTCGCAAATGTTTGCATAAATGAATTTAAGCGGCTTAAGATACCAATCCACAATTGCGATCATTGGTTGGTTCATTACTTGGTCACAAAACTTCCAGTGTGTACACTCCAAGCCTGGGAGTATTCGCTGGGCAATTCCTTGGACATTCCTACCTTCTCAACTATGGAAGCCTTTCTAAACAATCGTCTGGTCAGCATGGACATTATTGAAAATAGGAAGTCCAACGACTCAACAACAAATCGCCAAGCTGTTGGGCAGCCGATCACTCAACGATCGTCAGGTAAACGATCTGGCACCCCCGCATACAAGGGCAAAGTTTCCACACCATAGCTGGAAATGACAGCCCCATTCGCAGCGCGCACTGTAGCGACACTCACATTTACGACGTTGTCCAGACTTCCTCTCCAAGGATTGTTTTGCACGAAAACATATCGTCGATCACACAAAGGCATGTCTAAACTGCCTAAGCACCTCAAACTCTCTGTCGCAATGTACAAGCAACAGAAACTGTTTACAATGTGGTCAACGACATCATACTTTGTTGCATTTTCCTAAGGAGCAAAGAAATACTAATCATACATTCATTTCACAGGATCCAACCCAAATGAATGTGGCAGCTTTTCAATCTACCCAACCCCCGTCTGCAGCTAACAGCTCGTCGGTGGGCTCTCATACAGCACAGCTTTCTACTGGATTGGAGACTTATGCACAACGGAACATGGTTTTAGCAACAGCTCTTATTCGGTTGCAAAATCATAAAACTGGTCAATCCGCCACGGTCCGGGCTCTCATTGATCACGGATCGGAAGCAACTCTCATTACTGAGCACGCAGTTCAAATGCTTGGCTTAACACGCCAACGCATCACAGCCGAAATAACTGGAGTCGGCTCAAATTCCAGCAACAAATGCAAGTACCTCACAGAGTTCATGCTAGGCTCGCCAGGAAATCCACCATTCAATATATTCGTGGATACCGCTTTTGTACTACGATCAGTGACTGCTAATCTACCGAGGACGGACCTAGCAGAACGGGAGTATCAGCATTTAAGGGACTACAACTCGCGGATCCTAACTGCACAAAGTCCAATCGCATAGACGTGCTTCTTGGCGTCGATGTGATCCCACATATCATATTGCCGGAACTCAGAAAGGGCAAACCAAACGAACCCATGCTCAACGCACTCAGTTAGGATGGATCGTCTTCGGTCCACTATACAAACCTAAACCATCTAACGTATCCATCAAATGTCATCATGCAACTTTGGACACTCTCGTTCAAAACTTCTTTGAACTCGATCAGATTAACACCGAACGCAATCTAACTATTGAAGAACAGTGGTGTGAGGAACATTTCCAGCGCACTCACATAAGACAAGATAATGGAAAATATATGGTACGTCTTTCATTAAAAACCCATTTTGACCCCACACAAGTCCTAGGAAAGTCACGGCAAACGGCTCTAAATCGTTTTCACCTATTAGAACGAAGATTGAACAGACAGCCCGAACTTCAAGATCGATACAGCAACGTCATGCAAGAATATTTCGATCTTGGGCAAATAACTGCCATCACCGGCAATGAAGAATCTCATTGGACTACAAATGCAAACGGAAAGTTAGCAGTGACAGCATGTACCTTACCACACCATGCAGTAATCAAGAATGAAAGCCTCACAACCAAGGTCCGGGTTGTATACGACGCCTCCTGCAAAACCTCAAACGGCAAGTCTCGTAACGACATTTTGTGTATAGGTCCTAAATTACAAAATGAGCTTGGAGGTGCCATCTTGAACTGGCGCCTTCATCGATATGTGTTCGCCGCTGACATCCAGCGCATGTACCGATGCATAGACATGCATCCCGATGATGCTCAATATCAACGTATTGTGTGGCGAAACCAACACAATCATATTCAAGAGTACACGTTGACCACAGTCACATTCGTCACAGCTTCGGCCCCATTCACAGCTATACGTATTATGCATCAACTCGCCTCTGATGAGCGACATCAATATCCACTGGCTTCCCAGGTGCTCCGTAACGAAATCTACGTTGATGACGTACAAAGTGGACACGCAACTCTTGCCGGCGCCTTAGAGACTCGCGATCAACTCATTGCTGCTTTGCGTTCAGCAGGCATGGAGCTAAGGAAGTGGTCGTCAAATAACCCATCATTATTGGACAACATTCCTCAAACACATTTGTCCAATACCCACATTTTAGAATTCGACAACAAGGATTCTATAAAAACTCTAGGCTTGTATTGGCATCCAAAAAGGGATTTTTATGGTTTTAAAATTCAATTTGAAATCAACCCTTCGTTCACTAAAAGATCTCTATTATCCACAGTAGCCCGGCTTTACGATCCGTTGGGATTTATTACTCCCGTAGTAACATCAGCAAAAGTCATCTTAAAGGATGTTTGGAGCACTCGAATACGCCGCACTAATTCACTCACTACCGCACTTGAATGGGACGAACCACTCCCCCAGGTACTTCAGGCTCGATGGCAGGGCTTCATGAATCATCTACCAACAATTGAGAACATACAAATTTCAAGATGGCTTGGGTTTGATGACATCAATATTCAATCGCTCCAACTACACATCTTTTGTGACGGGTCCTCCATAGCGTATGCCGCATGCGCATACATTCGAGTTCAGTGCAAGGATAACACTGTACACACTCATCTGCTCACGTCACGAAGCAGAGTTACTCCTACCACACCATTGACTGTTCCGAGAATCGAACTTTCTGGAGCAGTACTGGCCATTCAATTGGCAAAATGGACTCTGAAAACAGCTACGCATTTCAGTCCAAACGACGCCAGTTTTCTATTGGTCCGATGCAATGATTGTCTTGTTTTGGATCAACGGTGACGCTGCTCGATGGAAAACATTCGTCGCAAACCGCATTGGCAAAATTTTACAACACAGCAGGGCGGCTCAATGGCGACATGTTCCCACCGCGGATAACCCAGCAGACTGTGCAACGCGAGGTTGCACTCCAGATGAACTAGCAAGCCACAGTCTATGGTGGCACGGACCAGCATGGTTACACCTCCATGAATCCCAGTGGCCTGTAACTGAACTTACCTCTCCTAACAACGAGCACACTATAACCGAACAACGTTCTAAAGCAGTTCATACATATACCTGTCTGACGCAGGACTCACACATATCAGCATTTTCTTCTTATAACAAATTAATTTTGTTATGGCTTATGTTCTACGTTTCATTCACAATCTGAACAGAAAAACCAGAAAACCGACACCACGGTCCCATTCACGCAGCAGAGTTTCAGAACGCCTTAAATTATGTCGTGCGACAGGTACAAGGGGAAACGTATGAAGCAGAAATATTAAAACTAAAAGTAAACAAGCAACTATCAAAAAATAACAAACTATCACAGCTCACTCCGTTCTTAGATGAACATTGCAGCAGCTCAACGGTCTCCGATCATATTACCTAAGGCCCATCATTTTACGGAACTTGTAATTCGCAACGCTCATCTTAACACGCTACACGGTGGAACCCAATTAACCTTGGCAACAACTCGACAGATATTCTGGATCATTCATGGGAAACAAGCAGTGAAGAAACTCCTTAGGAAATGTGTTCAATGCTTCCGGCATAGACCAAAGCCCTTAACTCAACTTATGGCAGATCTTCCATTGCATCGTGTTAATCCGCCAAGTCGAGCTTTCGAAACTACTGGTGTAGACTACACTGGAGCCTTTGAAATTAAAGCATTACGACTTCGAGGACATCAAACCTACAAAGCGTATTCGCAGTATTCATCTGTCTAGCAACAAAGGCCATTCACCTCGAAGCAGTGACTGGTCTTTCTACTCAACCTTTTCTCTGGGCTCTTCAACGTTTTATTGGACGACGCGGATTATGCAGACACCTTTATAGCGATTGTGGCACAAACTTTATTAGCGCAGATAAATCCCTTCAACTTTGGCAACGTGATTTTCTGCATAATGTAACAAATTCATTGCACCGCATCTAGCTGCAAGGAACAATCAATGGCATTTCAATCCGCCACACAGTCCAAATTTCGGTGGAATTTGGGAAGCAAATGTTAAGGCAGTTAAGACGCATTTACATCGGTCATTTAAAGGAATCAAAATGACGTATGAACAACTATCAACAGTGCTTATCCAAATAGAATCCTGTCTTAACTCTCGGCCTCTGTGCCCATTAACCTCAGATCCTATGGACCTCGCGGTGTTAACTCCAGCTCCTTTCTTAATCGGCGATTCTATGATGGCTCTGCCAGACCCTACATCGAAAGACAAATCGATAAACAGCCACTTTTTGGAAGGACAACGCCTCGTTCGCCAATTTTGGAAATTATGGAGTGCAGATTGGCTTTCCCATCTTCAAGCTCGTCCAAAATGGCGACTGGAGCAAAGAAATCTGCAAATCAACGACATCGTCATAATTAAGGATGATCGCATACCCCAAACGAATGGAAACTCGGTCGGATAATCGAATTGCATCCTGGCACGGATGGTCTTGTACGAGTAGCGACGATTAGAACTGCCGCAGGCATCTATAAACGTTCAGTTTATAAAATTTGTCCGTTACCCATATCAAACTATACTGAAACCGACTCAGATAATCAATAACACGTCACATGTACTTTGTTCCCTCTGCATACCATAGTAAACACTTGTCTCTTTTCAGTCTACAGCATCAAAGCGGCTACTAATACTGGATCCAGTATTAAGGGGGCGGCATGTACGGACGTGTTGGCAGAAGCGTGGCGATTTCAACAGTGCAGTTTGAGTAATTAACTCTCTCTTATGCTGCGGTCTACATAACTCATCAGCTTAACGACATCACACTGCTGACACAAAAGAGAGTCGAGTTTGGACCGTCACCACAGCAAGACGCATATCTTTAACCACGATTAAATAATTTCGATTGCAAATAACTGTAACCACCTCACACGTTTTATTTTTAATAGTGATTTATACTTTATTAAAGAATTTGTTAACACACGACTCACTTTCTTGTAATTAGTTCACTGAATGCACACCCCCGAGCAATGTAATGCAAGATTTGCTCATCACTGACTCTTTACCTAGTAAAAGTCACAACACATTATCTTTTAAAATTTTATAAGTTATGTCATACTTAAAAGTCTACTGAATTAATTTAACTAATGGATAGGATATTAGAAATAAAGTAGTGAAATGTTGTAACTGTTTGGGATCAGGAGATCCAGTTGTCAGGATTGGCCGAGTTGTAGTAGGGTGACTGCCCTCAGCCCAGCTGTTAAGCGATCCTATCGAGTAAGCTGTTAAGTATAGATATCGATCTTAGATGTTAAGAGCAACACTGCATGATAATGTAACGTAACATAACTTTACATCAAGCGAGCTATGTTAGTTTAGTTAGTATTCTGCATGTAAAGCGAACAGACGATAATATATAATTATATATATTAACACGGTATTCTACAATAATTAAAATAATTAAATTAAGTAAATATAGAATAATATATAATCTGAAAAAATAATTAAAAGTTAAAGTTAAAGCTCTGGGAAATTCAATAAAAAATTTAGCAGTCCAACATTTGTTGCGAAGATTGGGAAAAACCCAGAAAAACCCAATCAGACCAGCGTTAGATTAGTAGTTAGTGGTTACGATTAGATAAAGCAAAAGGATCGATCTTTTTAGTACTGGAGTTGAGGCCTCCAAGGAGACAAGAGAAAAAAGTTTGATATAGTCAGAGCATATAACACGAAATGGTTCATGAATTAAATAGTTGCTGAAGCAACGATCAAGGCTAAGGGGTAAAAAGTTACGTGAAGATCTAACTGGGACATTAAATTAAATTCGACTCAAAAGAACTGATGAGTCGATTTCACCATTAAGTAGGTTAGTAACAAATAATACTCAATGCATAGTTCTACGGTTTAACAGGGAGGGAAGATTTATCAAAAGGAGTCTACTTGAATACGGGGGTACGTCAACTCCAGCAACCCAGTTAAAACTTCTTAGGGCAAATAGAAGAAATTTCTTCTGCACAGATTCAATTCTGTCCTGGTGAATCGAGTATTGTGGGGACCACACACAAGATCCATACTCCAGAATAGGACGTACTAAGGATGTATAAAGCGTTTTAGTGGTGTACGGATCATTAAACTCTTTCGACTATTGCTTGATGAAGCCAAGGACATTAATGGCCTTATTGACCATATACGAAATATGAGCGTCAAACTTTAATTTAGGATCAAGAATAATGCCTAAATCTTTGATTTCAAACACGCGGTCAAGTGGTGAACCATCAAGCAAGTAGTGAGCAGTATAAGAGGTACTTCTACAAAAAGACATGACTTTACATTTTGAACAATTTAAATTTAGTAAGTTAGTACGGCACCAGACTGACATCGCACCCAAATCCGACTGTAGAAAATTACACAGGGAAGTGTCATTATAGGTGAAACATAGCTTTACATCATCAGCAAACATATACAAAAAAGAGTTAGTAATAACTGCTGGAAGATCGTTAATAAACAAATTAAAAAGCAAAGGTCCAAGGTGACTACCCTGGGGTACACCAGAGGTAACAAAAATAGGTTTAGATACCGACGATTTAAAAACTACTTTTTGTGTTCGACCACACAAGTACTCCGAAAGCCACAATAATAGTTTTGATGGAAATCCAATAATATTTAATTTATGAAGCAACAGAGGATGACTTACAGAATCAAATGCCTTACTAAAATCGGTGTAAACAACGTCAGTTTGCATTTTTTCCTGAAACCCTTTGATAACAAGCGAAGTGAATTCAAGAAGGTTAGTGGTAGTAGATCTACGCCTAACAAAACCGTGTTGATAAGGCGATATAATCGAACTACATCCGTGTTGCAGTTGAGAACATATAATTTTTTCAAAGACTTTTGGTATGGCAGACTACTTGGATATGCCCCTATAATTTTTAATGTTTGATTTTGAAGCAGTTTCTATATCACTACAAGCATAAAGGCGCGACCAATTAGTATGTTGAAGAAGATCATATAATTTAGTAAAGTTAGTTTTACGAAAGCAACGGGTTTTTAAAGTATTTTTAGATACTAAAATAGAGTTAAGAATTTCGATGGATAATTCTAATGTTGGATGGTAGGTATCTTCCGGCAGCACTAGAGGGGGTATTCTACTAGCATTACTGCAACGGAGTCTGAAACAAATATTAAGTCCAACATTCTACCACTACAGTTATGCACCCTGTTAACTTGCGATAGGCCTAACTCCAGTAGGCCATCGATAAAATCATCAGAAGTGACTGGTAACACCGCCGAAGATGTGTCATTCACAGACCATACAACATGTGGCAGATTAAAATCACCAACCACTATCAGGTTATCCATATCTGTCAAAATGACGAAACAAGTTGCAGGGCACTCAGATGGGACGAGTAAATGTTAATATCAGATTGAGAAGGAATATAAGAGCAAGTAACATAAAGTGAACGGCCGTTTAGTAATATTTTAACACTTAAAAACTCTATGTCCGGAAGGTGCTGAGAAAGAATCTGTTCAGAGGAAATACAGGAGTCAACAGCAATGAGAACACCACCCCCCTGCGAGAAGTTCGATCGCATCTGTACAAGTTATATTTAGAAGGAAAAATGGAATAATCAGTTATATCAGGTTTTAACCAGGTTTCCGTGAGTGCTACTATATGTGAATCAAATGATAAGCTGTTAACATATAATTTAGAAAGTTTAGTATTAAGGCCTCTAACGTTTTGATAGGCCAAACTAAGTTGTTTTGTTAGTTTTTTGCCACCGAGGTGGAGGCAACAGGTTGGCTAGCAGGCGGTGTACTATTAATCCTTATACCATTATTGCTATTAATTCGCCTATTCGTATACTCCTTAACTACAAGTTGCGGCGGCCAAAACTTTTCAGAGCAAATTGTCGAGAAAAGTTCAGGCGGTACACCCAACTTGAAAGCAGATATACTTCTGGCATGTTTAAATTTAAACTTTTTAACAACAATAAGAGGGGAATCGATTTGACTCTTTACATATGCTGCAACATCATCCGATGACGTATCGGATGCCAGCCTAGAAACAAAACAAATTTGTTGAGTGGTACAACAACCAGAGGCTTGTGAGCCCCAGTTGTACCTATATTAGGATTAATAGGCACACGAGCTGCTGAACCATGCAAAGGTTCGGAAGATAAAGTGACTAGGTTGTTGATAGGATTTCTATCAGGAAAGTTAAATAACATTAGTGGGTTAGCATTGGAACCAATTGAAGGATTATTGTTAGGCACTAGAAGGGGTTTGGTTGGAAGAACAGGTGGGGCAATAAGTGGATTAGGACCCGAAGTCTTTTTACGCTTCGGAGATTCGGTAATCACCTTGCCATTTTGAAATTAAGCTCAAGCTCGTTGAACGAGCCAGCATGAGTCTGCCTCATGAACTTGGTCGATTCTTTCACAGCTAAATTGCAGGGCTCGCAGTACCATTTAAGGCCTGTATCTGCAATTAAGAAGTCCCTGATTTTGGGAGTGAAGCCAGCACATTTCATGTGGATCATGTTGTCACACAATCCACACAAAATAAAATCTTGGTTGGTGGTTCCAACCACTTTGCAATTGGTGCTACAGCATGCAAACATTTTCAAATTGATTTAAGGTTTCCTCTCTCAACTAATATGCTATCACAAAACAAAGTAAGGCGACGGTAAGTATAAGTTAAACGTATCACTGCAAGAGCAATATAAAAACAGTAAATATCAAATGAGCGCTTAACTGAGAGAGCGTTAGCGCGTAGGCAGATAGAACCGCAAGTGCGACGGATAATAGCGGATAAGAGCGGGAGAGCTGTAAAGCGAGAGCAAAAACTAAATTGACAAACTGTTTGTTGTTAGTAATCACACAGAATATGCAAATGTAAATATATGTATGTAAGTATGAACGTATGTTTACTTTATGTTTTCTTTATGTTCAGGCAGAGCAGTCTCAGTTAAACTGCTAATTAAAGTGAGTATAAACTCGGCAAACTCTTTTATGTAAACGTAAATATAAACAACATATGTTTGCAATCACTGCTAAAACTATTTACCAGAGTAAACAGAGTAAAAACACCGTTCACAAACACAAGAGATCAATAAATAATCAAGAGCACGCAAAAACCTGACCGTCACCAACGAAAGACAAGTTGTTATGATATGATGTTATGATGTTATGATGATATGATGATATGATGTTATCTATATAGGTTGACAGTTAAAATATATTAAAGCAATCTATTATAAAGTGAAAAATCAATGTCCGGTCGATTTCCCTGTTAATATAAGTTAACTTGTTAAGGACAATAATACAATCTATCTCTAATAAAATGTTTAAAAATAAGAAGAATACTAAGTTGAAGAAAACGATTAAATATAACACAAATTAAGATAGGGTATCAGACAACATCAATAGAAAAATTTTTTATCGTAAATAGCATACTGGGAAAGAGTATAGTAAAACGCGTTTATTAAAAAATCAAGCTGCTAAGAACATCTTACTGTTTTCATTTTCTTTATGTTAGAAATTGATTTGATATGTGAGTTTGATGAAATAATTTTAGTTGAGTATAAGAAATAGTTTGACGGATATCTTAAATATGAAAAGTGTCATTTGACGGAAATCTTATAGCGAGCAGAGGGAAAGTTAAGGAAAAGATTATTTGATAAGCCTTAAAGAAAACCTTAAAGAATTTAAAGAATGTGTAAGCAAAATATATTGTTACTGAGATAGAACGGAATCCAATATATGAGGATTAAAAAAAATCGAAATCAAAATTTTTTTATTAAAACATGATTTATTATACCAGCTACATGAACTTCTTTAAGCTTTCAAGTGAGTTTTAGAACTTAAGCTTATAATATTGACTTAAAAAAGCTTTTATAAAGCCGAAATAAAATCATGGAGTATGACTTTTGTGTTCTACCGGCTATAACAATATGTCATTAATCTTAATGTTCGGTGATTGTGTGTGCTAAATCCCTCAACGGAACAAGCTTAATATATCTCTAATTTAACAAACTGCAAAAATCTATAATACAAAATATAAAAATATATATATATGAAATAAAATTAAAACATACCCATAAGAAAAACATAATTTGATAGTTTCTTAAAAAAGTACACCAACTTAAAAATGTTCATTGGTTTTTTAAAAAGTTATACTAATTAGCTCTATAAAAGTAACAGAAGTCAGTGCAATAATCATAACAGATATATGCAAATAAAGGTTAGAAACGTAAGTAGCGAATAAGTTGGGTGTGCGTTAGAAGGAGGGACAATCAGTAAACATACCACCTGCATTTCAAAGACGCTCGTGCATAGAATCGCATAAGGGAGCGTGTTTTAATATAATAATACAAGCAGGATCACTTTCCCCTATAACACTTTCCCCCCCTAACACCTATTCTCTCTAATAATAACTCTCTCTTTCTCCCTCTAACACTTTCCTCCTCTTACAACTTCCCCCAATAATATTTCAAACTAAATCTGCAAGTCTCAATACTCTTGTGTTGATCTTGTTGCTGCTGCTGCGTAAAAATTCCCATCCCTTGCTTACATAACACTCACGAATGTTGTTGTTCTTGTTGTTGTTGGTTTTGCTTTTGATCATAACAATGCGGCCTACAAATGTACTGCCCTTTGACTAGCGTACTTCAAACAAGCACAATCTTGTCTCAATCCTTTTATTCCTTGATCACAGGTTTTCACAAACATTCATTGTTTATGTTTTGCCTGCAAGTGTGCAAGGCAACGCACGTCAAACAGCCGCCCTCTCGACTCTCTCTTATCTACTTATTCGTATCTAACACCTTCTCCCTCTAACACTTTCCCACTCTATCCTTTCACCCTCTTACACCTTCTCCCTCTAACACTCCCCCTCTCACACCTTCTCCCTCTAACTCTTATAATCTAAATGTACAAGTATCAATACTCTTGTTTAAAAACAATGTGTTGATCTTGCTGTTGATGTTGTTGTTGCTGTTGACAATAACAATGTACGTGTGCAGAGCAATGTATTTAAAACAGTTGCATACTTGACTCTAACACTAATTGGTCATATAGCTAAAACTGATCCTGTCATTATCACAACCATAAGGCTCAACGTATTGACCTTGCTGCTGCGTAAAAAAATTTCCATCCCTTGTACAAAGAGCCCCACACGAAGGTTGTAGTTGTTGTTGCTGTTGACCATAACAATGCAACGTACATCGAACAAGCGCTCGCTTTTCTCTATTATCTATCCTTTCTTCCTTTGCACACTGCATCTCATGGGCATAAACAGGTTTACAATGCAGCGCACGTTAAAGACGCGCCCTCTCGACTCCATATCTTTTGATCACTACTACTCATGTCCGTAAACAGGTTTACAATGCAACGCACGTTACACAAGCGCTCGCTTTTCTCTATTCTCTATCCTTTCTTCCTTTGCACACTGCACCTCATGACCATAAACAGGTTTGCATACCCTCTGATCATGCTTCTCAAGAATCTTGATGTCATTGTCCTTAAGAATGCCATCTATGATTGTGGCTTGCTTGCAGGTGTATAATGCAAAGCAGGTTTAACAGGCGCGCACTTGACTCCAAATCCTTTGATCACTGATTCACTGATAGGAATGTAAATCTTTTGTTCTCCACCCTAGTTTAATCAATGGAGTGACACGATCATGAGAAAACAAGTGGATACGTTGCAGTCGGACGCAACCGACTGCGGCATGCTGGATACTAGTATTAAAACCGGTAAAAAGAGGCATGATTGCTAAGGGGTACGGATGCGGAAGAGGTGTACGCTGCCTTAAAGATTCTCCGATGCAGATGGGAATGCCTCCAGTTATCTTCCTTCCAAATTCGACGACTCTAACTCAAAATTTGTAAAAGGTGGGGAAAGCAGGTCTGGGCTGGAATGGGTGGGTATGGCATCCAAATTTTTGATGCAGGTCTTTGTCGAATGTCAATTGCTATCTTTATACCAAATTTGAAGACTCTAGCTCGAAGTTTGTAAAAAGTGGGGAAAAGGGGGCTGGGGGCTGTATGGGTGGGCGTGGCATCCAAAGATTTGATGCAGATCTATGTGGAATGTCAATTGCTACCTTCCTTCCAAATTTGGTGACTCTAGCTGAAAGTTTGTAAGAGTTGTTGAAAGGGGGGCTGGGGGCATTATGGGTGGGTGTGGCATCCAAATTTTTGATGCAGATCTATGTGGAATGTCAATTGCTATCTTCATACCAAATTCGGTGACTCTAGCTCGAAAGTTGTACAAATTGTGGAAAAGGTGGCTGGGGGCGGTATGGGTGGGTAAACTGTAAAAAAAAAGTCACAAATTGTCGACATCCCTTTGGTCTAGAACCGGCAGTTCCCTACTACTCACGTGTACAGAGCAACGTATTTACAACAGGAGCACACTTGACACCAGATCCTACCATCACTGATTCTCGCAACCACAAAAAATCAGCCAAGGAATGTCATTCCATATTCCTTAACACCTAGTTTATATGGTATAAACAGGGCATGATAATGGGAAAAATGGTCATAAATTATAGTACATATTGAGGGGTAGTAAAAGTGTCAAAAAATAAAAGATCATAAAAAATGTGTAAAAAAAGGGATCATAAGACTTAATTGGGTAATAAATTATGATTGGAGGGAATTTAAAGTGACTGCTATTTTCTGGCGTAGAATCCCCAGTTCCCTACTACTAACATGTTTTATTTTGATTTGTAGAGAAGAAGTTGTCTTTAGTTAGTGACGGTCGTGCTTTCGCGTGTAATTAATTATTTGTTGCAATCTTATCCGCTATTATCCTATGTGCTGGCTTTACTGAACAAATCAGGGACTGCTTAATTGGAGATACAGGCCTTGAATGGTATTGCCAGCCCTGCAATTTAGCGGTTAAATAATCGATTAAATTCATGAGGCAGGCTCATGCTGGCTTTAAAGCAGTGGTGGGCACACACAAATATTGACACAGTTTTCACACGCATACAAGCACAATTTGCGTGCGCTGCAGCGAAAAAACGAAGTGTGATTAGTACAGTGCACGCTGCAAGTTAACGGTTACTCATTGTGCTTATTATTTATTAATATATAATGCCATCTTGCAAAATATTTAACATTTCGAAAAACAATGTTATTGCAAATCAAGCATTTTGCTCTAAAATCTTTATTTTCTATGAAAAAAAATTCATTCTCCCATTCGGGCATAAACATTTTGGAGCGCACTGATAAAAATTAGTTTCTTGCTAATGCGCTGCGTGGTGCCTGCCTGTCAATAGCTCGCCTTCAACTAAAAGTACAATGTTAAGTGTAATGCATGCTTCGGCACGACAACCGACGACGAACGAACAATCGTGTTCTAAAAATAGATTTCAATGCTTATAGCGTACGTGTGATTTCGTGCAGTCGGCAGCGAAAAACCCAACACACACGAGCCAGCGCGCTGCCTCGTTAGAAATTAGTTAGTTAGAAATTAGAAACTGCTTTAAAGCAATGATGGGCACACACATATATTGTCACAGTTTTCACACGCATACAAGCACAATTTGCGTGCGCTTCAGCGAACAAACGAAGTGTAATCAGTACAGTGTGCGCCGCAAGTAAGCGTTCACTTATTGTGTTATTATTATTATACGTTGTAAGGTAATTTCAACTACACGGAGATCATATAGGTTACAAAATTGCTTTTGAGGTAGTTTTATACGTTATTTTCCATTGAAATTATCTTATCAATATTTTAAACAGCGATGAAACGCAGAATATATTCCGCTTGCAATTGCTTATCAATTAAAAATTAATTAAATTTTACGTGCAGTTTTGACAATTGGGTTCTATGTCTGCGGCGCTCCGCATCCATAAGAAAAAATTCTTCTCTCGGCCAAACAATTTTCCCATACGAGGCGGGGGTCTTCACAATTCCAGCACAACAATGGAATTACACGATTAATTGCTGAAATTTCTTTCTCTTCCTCCTCTTCGAGAGACTCGTTGGGCTGCTCTCATCCAAGGCACAAACTCTATACGTACTAGACTTGGCTTGTGTCGGACGTGCTCCACCTACGCTAAGAAAATGTTCTCGCTTATGTAAGTGGCGCAACTCGGAAATAGACGATATGTTCTCAAACAACAATTTCTCTTTCATGTCGATAGCCAAATTTCCTTGTATTACCTTGTAACGAACCTACGGTTGTCAAGCGGTTTTAACTGGGCTAACTCTAGCGGTGTTGAGGGTACGTGCCAACAAATTTATATTTGTGGCGGCTGCGGCAATAATAACACAATTAGGTTTTGCTTTTATACATATATTTTAAAACTGCACTCTCTGCTAGTTTTCACGTTGGGTTTTACAATTGATCTGTACACTTAAATGATATTTCCTTCTTGAGTTTATGAAATCGTACGGATCTTGTGTCGTGGTTTATTTGCAATGCTGGCGCACTCGTTGCACCAAATATTCAGAGCCACTGTTACGCCTACTAAACGAGGTTTTAGCTAGCAACGCCGGAAATTCGCCAGGCTCTACTATGGCCTCCTTGTTACCACAAGGATTTCGCCAATAGTCTCTCCTACTCTCAGGTTCTGGCTTTAGCTTCACCTGTCCTTCGCCAGGCTCACTAGTCTGATACTTGGTTGGTCTTTAACTTGAGGTTGCTTTGCAAATGCAACACACCACAAGGCTTGATCAATTCCGCGTATCGATTTCTTAGGAAAGGGTCTGTTAATCGCTAAGGACACGATCTGCTTTGTCCTTATTGCGATATGAGTCCTTTTAATTCTTATATTATCCTTTCGCGTTGGATTTCTGGCACTCTGAATCCTTTGTTCACTTTATGTTTCGCGCTGACTTTCCACTTCGCACTCACTCCGTACTAACTTTGTATTCACTTTTGTACTAACTTGCCGCTCTGTCAAAGGCGGCTCCTTTTATACCCTTCTGTTGTCTCGCTGGACCGGGGCCTGTCAGCGCTGCCAATGTTGCCTCAAGGGCTAAGGTGGCGTGATCGTGAGTGAGTGAGTGAGTTTTGCTTAGCAACAACGGTTCCTCGTTGCTGATCACGCCTGTCGTTGGTGTGACGGTGATCACTATATCTCGTGGATGCACCGCTCACACACCAACGGCACTTTGCCACGACTTTTACGGTACGTGTTTTGCGGCTCCCATGTACCAAACACGTACCTTAGCGCTGACATCCTGTGCCAGAGCGAGACATCATGCGAATTCGCCGCAACTTAGGGCTGCGGCTATAAATGCAATCGCCTTCTGTGAGGCGCTATATGTGAATATGGCTCCTCACACTCCCCTCTTTCTCCGGAAGTGGAAGCCTTCCACTTAATTTTGCGTCTTCAAATCGCGCGACTCCGTTTTGAACCTTGGCATCCGTTAACAGTGTCGCTGTAGCGATCAGCTAGTGGTCGCGTAACGCCATCTTGTGGTGCGTTGCGCCATAGCAGCCAGCTTTGCATCGCCCGGTGTTATTCAATACGGCCTGATCGATAGTTGCGAAGTGGCCAGATCGATATGGCCACACTATTCGGCCATGACACACAATTTGCACTTTGCAATTGTTTTGTTGTTGCTGAAAAGAAACTAAAAAGCAAGGTAAGTAACATATATTCGCGCCCTGCGTCATCTCCACCATTTCCTAAGTCACGTTCTCTTTTCCAGGCCATGCCGTTTGCCGCTCCAGCTGGATCACACACACATTTTATGTGAGTATAATTTTTTTTTTTAATGTTTTTTTATTGTGCGTGTCAGTTGGCTTCCGTGCCCTCTTCACTCCGGCGAAAAGGCCAGCGTGCCTCTGGCCGATATCCGCACCCGGTACCTTTGGCCATGCGCCCGAACTATTCGCGACGTGCGCCTGTCTATGCCTCTCGCTGCGGCAGCTATCACCTCTGGTGGCCGGTCCTCTCGTGCCACCTCTCTCCACCCCGAAACACTTCTCCCTGTTGATGGTCACCGTCGGCGGTGGTAGCGCGTCCGGTTCGCCTTGCGGCACCCGCTCCTTGGCCTTCGGTGCTGGCTCCTCCTCGTCATACGATATGTAGATGATATCGTCCCCTTCATCCTCCGAGGCGTCCACCCCGTGCGGGAATGGCGACGGTGGCCTAGCGGGGCTGCCTACCGCTCCTCAGGGGACTCCAAGATGGGTGACGCCCGTAGCTCCAGCACGTCTGGCGACGCCTCCCGCTGCGGTCCGACACGCGCGTAGGGCTGTCCTGCCCAACGCCCTAGTCGCGCCACGTTTCTGTGCCCTCTGGCGCTGGCACCCATAGCCGCCGTTTCGACCACGCACACCCGCTGGTGTGCGGGAGTGCAACCGTGGGCCACGGCCCGACACATGGGCTGCCCTCCTTTCCTCGTTGTTACGGCTGTCGTTCATTTTACGGTGAGCTTTCGATTCAAATTTTTTGCAAAGTGACCGACTGCATGGTAGTCGGCACCTTTTATACCCCTACTCCGTAAGCGTGTGCAACAGTGTAGTTGCGCGTGTTACGTCATCCTTCCCGCATGCGACCGCCATGTTTTGTCAGCGCTCTCTTTGCGATATCGCTAACCTTTTCCATTAACCGTTTTCTAGCAGCGTTTGTTTCGCACACATTTTCGCCGCGTTCAGGTTCGGTTTTTGTAATGCCCTTGATTGGGCCGTGGCTCTTATTATTTTTTTTTCTGACATCCATTCTTCCCACCCACACATTCATTGTTGTCTGTTATTTTAATAAATATGTAATACCTTACATATTCTTTTTATTATTAATTATATGTTATACCTTACATTGTATTTATTTTGTTATGGTTTAATAATATGTAATACCTTACATATTTATGTTTATACCCTTAACCCATAAAATGGGTAAATAAGGGTATAATGGTTTTGTGCAAAAATATGTAACAGGCAGAAGGAAGCATCTCCGACCCCATAAGGTTCATATATTCTTGATCAGCATCAACAGCCGAGACGATATAGCCATGTCCGTCTGTCCGTCCGTCTGTCCGTCTGTATGAACGCGTGGATCTCAGAGACTACAAGAGCTAGAGACTTCAGATCTTGTATTTAAGTTCTCCTATACCATAAGCAGAACAAGTTTGCTTCAAATTATCGATAACTATTCTGGTTTCCGATATACACATAATATCGATAACAATAAAATATCGAATTTGGAAAATATAAAAATGAGGGTTGAAGTAATGGGTAATAATAGAACTTTTCTGAAAATTTCGTCCAAATCGGTTAAGAAACACCGGAGATATCGAATTTAATCGATTGAAGTTAAGTCAGTATACCAAAGACTTATATAAACTTAATATATTTATGAAACTGGGTTCAGGATATCTTCTAGTCGGGCTCTTGCGACTAGAGCCTTCTTACTTGTTATTATTTATATATATGTAATACCTTACATATTTATTTTTGTTATTGTTTAATAAATATGTAATAACTTACACATTCATTGTTATTATTTATATAATAAGTAATACCTAACATATTTTTGTTTTTGTTATTGTTTATTAAATATGTAAAACCTTACATATTTATTTCTATTATTATATATATGTAATCCCTACATATTTATTTTTGCTATGGTGTAATACCTTACATATCTATACATCTGTTAAATGTGTGAGTAGGGAAAATATTTAATATGTATTAATACATATTCACCACCCTTTTTTCCAAGAAAACCAAATCAACTAATGATTTTTTTTTTTGTATTCATAGGAGGTGATGGAGATTCAGGTGAGTAAATGAGATACGTTTCTTTTCCAGATGTTCATAAAAAAAAGACTTTTTTTTCAGGGTCTTAACTTATTTGTGTCCCCTAACGTTTTTTTTTCTTTATTATTGTCTCACCCGTTGTCCGATCCACCTCTGTGGGGTTTGATGTCGCCTATGTGCGCGGTCCGTTCCTTTTCACCAGTTTTTCCCTGTAGTTTACAGATTAAAGGTGACAAAAAATTTGATATAATATAGGGTCCTGCAAATTAGATGCAAGCTTTGCTGCGAAGCCTTCTGCTGCATTTGACAGGTGGTGTTGTTTCACCCATACCTTGTCTCCTACGGAGGGTTTCCACTGCCGTCTCCGTAGGTTGTAATGCCTTGCTTGGTCCTGAGCGGCCTTTACCAAACTCCTATTCAAAAACTTCTCTCAGTTTTTTGCATTGTCGCTGGGTGTTTGTGTCGGTTGCCCTGTGCCGAGTGTAACGTTGTCGTACAGCGCATTTGGCACCCTTGGTTCACGCCCTTGCGTGATAAACGCTGCACTATAGCCCGTAGACGCAGATACGCTGGTGTTAATGGCCAGTGAAAACTCTGGCAAAAATTCATCCCTGCACCGCTGGTTATCCTTGGTAAATTGTGCGATCATTGTTTTTACCGTGCGGTTCGCACGTTCTGTGGGATTCTCTTGCGGTGTGTACGGTGCCGTAAATTGATGTCGCACTCCCAATTCTTCGAGAAAGCGTTTGAAGGCTTTACTTGTAAACTGTGTTCCATTGTCCGTTATGAGAACTTTTGGAACCCCAAATCGTGCCAAAATTCTGTCTCTAAAACCCTTCTGTAAGGTGGCTGTGTTGCGCTCCTCAGCGGAACACCACAGTCCACTTAGAGAAACCGTCGAACATCACTAATAGCATTGTGTTGCCGTGTTTTGACCTTGGCAGTGGGCCAACAAAATCAGCACACACGGTACTCCAGGGCTCTTCAGGGATTTGTGTCAACATCTTTCCTGCCGCTGCCATTTGATTTGGCTTGTATTGTTGATACGTTTCGCAGTTGTGCACATATGTGCGTACGTCCCTGTATAAGCCGGGCCAGTAGTAGCGTGTCGCGCTAGTAATACAGTAATACAGTAATACATCCTTCTTTTACCTTTGGGTACACAAAGCTTCCGAGCTTCCTTATCTCCGCCTCCAGCGCGATGTGGGATTTGCCATTTTCCTCCATGTAATCCGGATATATCCTGGGATTTGCGCGATTTCCTTTTTAATTTTTTAATCCATTTGCAATTTGCGTTGTCTGCCTTAATCCCTTCTGTTGCAATTTTTACTAGGCAGCATGTCTCCGGAAGTGGCTGTCTCGAAAGTGCATCGGCTACGACATTGAGGTTGCCTTTCCGGTATTTGACTTCAAAGTCGTATTGTTGCAGTTCAAGCGCCCAACGCGCTATTCTGCCTGATGGACTTCAATTGAGTTTAGCCACTTCAGCGCCATGTGGTCCGTTATGACCACAAAATGGTAGCCTTCCAGGTATGGAAGCAGCTTTCTGATTCCCCACACTATGGCTAGACTTTCCTTTTCATTTGCCGAATAGTTCCGTTCGGCTCCGTTGGCTGGCGTACGATATTACCCTTTCACCTTGCTCTGAAGGTTGGGTCAATATCGCACCCAGGCCATAGTTACTTGCATCCGTCTGCAAGCAAAATGTTTTTGAGAAATCTGGGCATGCCAATACTGGGGACTGAGTCAGCTTCTCTTTGACCGTGTCAAAAGCTACTTGCCGCTCCTCAGTCCACTCCCATTTTGCGCCTTTTTTCATCAATGCGTCCAGAGGTGCTACTTTCGTCGCAAATTCTGGTACGAAGCGCCTGTACCATGATGCTACGCCAGGTATTGTCGTAACTCTTTTACGTTGCTTGGCGGCTTCAATTCTATTGCAGCAACCTTTTCTGAATCTGTGCGAATTCCTTCCTCTGTGACTCTGTGGCCCAAATATTTAAATTCCTTTTTAAAGAAATCACATTTGTCCACGTTCCCGCAGCCGCCGAAATACCTCTTTGAGATTTTCCATATGCTCTTCGCGCGTTCTTCCGATGACTATAATGTCATCTTAATATGCAAACGCGTGTGGCATCATTTCTGGCCCAATAACGCGATCCAAAGCCCTCTGAAAAGTTGCCGGTACCGAGTGTAACCCAAATGGCATTACTTTCCATTGATACAATCCTTTGCCTGGGACTGTAAATGCTGTCATTGGTCGGCTCGCTTTCTCCATCGGGATCTGCCAGTACCCATCTTTCAGATCCAAGCTAGTGATGAAGTGGGCTTCACGTAGCTGGTCTAAAATGTGGTGCACTCTTGGTAATGGATACGCGTCCTTAATGAATCGGCTGTTGAGTTCCCTGAAATCCACGCACAGTCGCCATTTGCCATTCTTCTTTTTCACCATCACGATTGGTGCGCTGTGTGGGCTGTTGGATGGCTCTATGCAACCTTTCGCAAGGAGTTCCTCAACTTGGTGGTTAATTTCCGCTTGCATTTTTGGATTCTTTGGAAAATAACGCTTTTTATAGGCCTGTCGTCGAACATCACAATTTTGTGTTCCGTAATTTGTGATGTGCCCTTTAGGTGTTCGAAGGCTGCGACTTCCCGCAAAAGAAATTCGTTAATTTCTGGGTCTTCGTGTAGACTTTTGTTTTCAATAGGCGGATTTCTTATGTCATGTGTAGCTATGCCTTGTTCGGTTGTATTCTGGACAACTGCCACCGACAGTCTCTCTTCCAGCTTTCGAACCTTGTGCCGTCGTGCTGGGATGGTGACCAACAGTCCCGCACACTGCAACACTGTGCCCATGCTAGTCAGAAAATCCCAGCCCAGCACCAAATCGTCTATCACACCAGGCATAATTAGCAACGCTATTTCCAAACTGCGATGCCCGAGTATTATTTCGACCGTTATTTGTTCTGTTGTCCTGCTGCTATGTCCGTCTGCTAACTTCACTTGTCTGCTTGCGACGCTTCTCCGGTCTACAGTGTTCAGTCTAGAGCTAGCTTGTCTCTTCGATAACAAAGCTGCTTGTAGCCCTGTATCGACTGTAGCCTTATGCTGACAATCACCGATCCGTACGGTGGCAGTCAACCGCGTCCCTTCGTCTTTCAGGTCACCGACTAGCGTCTCGGGGCGGACCTTGGAGGATCCCGCTCGCCCTCGATGGTGGACATGGGCATGGGTTTCGGCACTCTATCGCCCAGTGTCCCTCCTGTCCACACAACCGACATGCCCTTCCTGGGTTGTTTATGTGTGTCCTTCGAACTCTTCTGCCAGTTGCATCAGCTGGGTCAAATTCGAGAACTGGTTTGGCCGTGCGTATCCATGCAAGTAAGGAAGGCTGTTGGTGTAAATGGTGCGCACTTCCTTCTCTGTTGAGAGCCGTAGGGGTCTCATCAGAGTCTGCATCTCCACCATATAGACTTTAAAAGGCTCATCCAAAGCTTGCCGTCGTCTGCGTACTTCGTCGTACAAATTTTCAAAATAATCTCTAGGTAAAAAGTATTCTTGAAAACTGTCGACAAAATCCACCCATGTAGTCCAATGCCTGTTGTTAGCTATGTACCACTTAAGTGCCATTCCTTTCAGCAACTCCGGCATTGCTCTTGGAATTAAATTTAAGTTTAATCCATATGCGTCTGCCGACCATTCCACTTGCTCCAAGAATTCGAGAGGCTTCGATAGTCCGTCGAATCGAAAGCTACGCTCTCGAACTTGTTTGGCTACTTTTTGGTATTCACTTGCCCTTGCATTGGTCTGATCATGTGTGTGGCTGTGGCTACGCTCTGCTGGCTGTTGGGTTGTGCTCCAGGGCGACTGGGGAGATTCCAGTAAATCTCGCGCCCGAGCCGCCGTGCTGGTGCAAGGAATGCTCAGCCTTGCAACGTCTATGCCGGCAAACTCCTTTTCCTCTTCGTATTCCCCTTCCTCGCGCATTAATTCGGGGTCTTTATTCGGGGTCTTTATTCGGCGACTGTCGGCTATATGTTTTCGCCAGTTCGCTAATGCGAACGCTGTGTGGAAGATTATTTTCATTTTGACTTACCCAGTCTCCGAATTGTCTTCGCATATTTTCGACAGTGCCTTCAAGCTCCAGACCGAATTCCACTCCGCATTTCACAAGTGCATCCTTTTTTAAATTGTACCCGCACGAACGAACTATATTGTCGATTATTTATATGTATTTTATTAAAGAAAACTATATGATATTAGCCGTAGATCCACAATTGGGCGTCAGTTTTAACGAACCTACGGTTGTCACGCGGTTTTAGCTGGGCTAACTCTCGCGGTGTTGAGGGTACGTGCCACCAAATTATATTTGTGGCAGCTGCGGCACTAATAACACAATTAGGTTTTGCTTTTATACATATATTTTAAAACTGCACTCTGTGCTAGCTTTCACGTTGGGTTTTACAATTGATCTGTACACTTAAATGATATTTCCTTCTTGAGTTTATGAAATCGTACGGATCTTGTGTCGTGGTTTTATTTGCAATGCTGGCGCACTCGTTGCACCAAATATTCAGAGCCACTGTTACGCCTACTAAACGAGGTTTTAGCTAGCAACGCCGGAAATTCGCCAGGCTCTACTATGGCCTCCTTGTTACCACAAGGATTTCGCCAATAGTCTCTCCTACTCTCAGGTTCTGGCTTTAGCTTCACCTGTCCTTCACCAGGCTCACTAGTCTGATACTTGGTTGGTCTTTAACTTGAGGTTGCTTTGCAAATGCAACACACCACAAGGCTTGATCAATTCCGCGTATCGATTTCTTAGGAAAGGGTCTGTTAATCGCTAAGGACACGATCTGCTTTGTCCTTATTGCGATATGAGTCTTTTTAATTCTTATATTATCCTTTCGCGTTGGATTTCTGGCACTCTGAATCCTTTGTTCACTTTATGTTTCGCGCTGACTTTCCACTTCGCACTCACTCCGTACTAACTTTGTATTCACTTTTGTACTAACTTGCCGCTCTGTCAAAGGCGGCTCCTTTTATACCCTTCTGTTGTCTCGCTGGACCGGGGCCTGTCAGCGCTGCCAATGTTGCCTCAAGGGCTAAGGTGGCGTGATCGTGAGTGAGTGATTGAGTTTTGCTTAGCAACAACGGTTCCTCGTTGCTGATCACGCCTGCCGTTAGTGTGACGGTGATCACTATATCTCGTGGATGCACCGCTCAAACACCAAGGCACCTTGCCACGACTTTTACGGTACGTGTTTTTGCGGCTCCTATGTGCTAAACACGTACCTTAGCGCTGACATCCTGTGTCAGAGCGAGACAGCATGCGAATTCGCCGCAACTTAGGGCTGCGCCTATAAATGCAATCGCCTTCTGTGAGGCACTATACGTGAATATGGCTCCTCACAGTACGAACCTTTTTTTTATGACACTTTGCTTGCGGGACGCAAAGGCGTCATTGCCCATTGTTTTGTTTTTGTATTCTCGCTCGCGATCGAGCTCTCAGCTTGTGGGACAATCAGGCGACAGTAGTGGAATGGGTAATTGTTGTGGTTATTTTATTATCTTAAGAGCAACACGCGCACTTATGTGAAAGCCCTATGCTTGTTCGAAATTGCATATCAATAACATATTAATAATGTAAGTTAGTTTTGTCTTAGTTATATAAGCAGCAAGTAGGCAAATCCACCCCCATAAAATATTCTGGTGTGGGTAATTTTTTTAGACGTTTTTTTAAATCAATCACACCAACAAAAAGTAGCAGTGCGGGCCCAACAACAACAACAACAACAACAAACGCTTCTTGCAAGTGTACGAACCTTTTTTTTATGACACTTTGCTTGCGGGACTCAAAGGCGTCATTGCCCATTGTTTATTTTTGTATTCTCGCTCGCGATCGAGCTCTCAGCTTGTCCGACAATCTGGCGACAGTAGTGGAATGGGTAATTGTTGTAATTGTAATTTGATTTTTAAAATTGGTAAAAAGTTATCCAAATCGTATGGGAGGTACTTGAAGGACTTTTCCAAATAAAAATTCCTTTCTTAATGCACACTTTCAACCTGCATAAAATATTGTGTTAAAATTTCAGCCTTGTAGCTCTTTTCGTTTAGGCTGTGGCAATGTCAACAATCACTTAGGACAAACTCTTTTATATATAAAAGATCTCCACTTACAATGCTGTGGTGCACAATTCCATGAACTATCGATTGCGCTTGCCTGGTCGGGCCAATTGGGTGGCAAAATCATCCACCAACTTTTGATCATCGTGCGAATCACTGCTGCTTTCGCTTACCGAATTTACGATGCTGACATCGCATTCCGAATCAGAGTTTGCCTGCTTGCTGCCAGTTACATCGTTGCTTGATTCTGAGCTGATTTCATTTTGAAACGGCGTGCAAATGTTTGTGTTCATTGCTAAATTACCTCACAACCTCTACTAATTCGTCTTCTGCAAAACAAGCTGATAGCCTTTCCATGAGCTTGCAGACGCTTTCATAAAACGTATCTAACGATTCTCCCTGTTTTTGTTTTCGTGAGCGAATTTGTTCACGATACAAGACTGCCAGATTCTGATATGGACGATAAGAACGGTTTCACGGACGATTGACTCAATATCATCTATCGGTATACTATTTACCACAGGGGGATTATTCTGCTTTCGTTGCCTTGGTGTGCGACCTCTTCTAGCTGGCGCGTTTGGGAGCTGATTAGTGCGCGACCTGGCTCCTAGCTTTGTAGGGGTACTACTGGGCGGAGGAGCGTTTTCCTGGGCTGGATGTGTGCGATTGGTCTCCAAGGACAATAAAAGCTTCTGCTGATTCTGGTGCTTGTTGATTAAGGCCTTCTAATTGAAGTGTCAATGAACGAGTAAACGGACGAGATCATGTTGCTACAACGCTTTTTGATCCCTCATTCTTAGAATTTGGTGAATGGTTACATACAACCACCTTCCAATCATTTAAACGTACTGCTACTAAGCAGCTGGGACACTCTTTGTGAGCTTTTATCCTGGTTTCCAAACAACTCTTATGCAAAACGTGATTACATGACGTAGTCACACAAGGTTGTGCATTTGACATAATTTCACTGCATATAATGCAGACATTCGCTGCAGCATTAACCTGCTGAGCCTGGTTTAACTCAAAGCTACTTTCTAGCGGCATAGCTATAGAATTTATTAAATTTTTTTTTTCTTATAATAATAATTTTTTTATGACTTTTTCAGGGAGACATAAATTATGACAAATGTATTCTCGCTTTACTACTATTATCGGTGCATTTTAATTTATGAATGGGCTATTGTAACTAATACAAATTTTTTCTTTAGCGAACCTTATTTTCTCTATTTTTCCGCTTGGCCTCCAACGGACAACAAGCACACTCGCATTTAATGTTGTATTCCAGTACTAACCCCTGAGGATTGATATCAAAAACTGAACACTTAAAAAAAATTGATCATGAAATTTCTTTAAATATACTCAAGTCGCTAACATGCTGAACTCTAAAAATCTACTTGTAATCTCGGTCGAAAGTTCAAAAACTCGAATTCCAGGATGTATAAAAAATATGTATTACTCAACTATATTTAACCCTTCGATGCGTGAACATTTTTTACCCTTCAATGCGTGAACAGGTCCCTGGGGACCTTTTTTTATTTTTAAGTTTTTTACTATCAAAAAAAACGAATGCGAGAAGAAAGGGGTGCTGTTTTACACCATTGTGTGCCATCTTTACCATAATAGAAATTGTCATTGGTTTGCTGTGCATTATTTTCTTCGTCGTCAACATCGCTGTCATCGCTTTCTTCATTTACTTCGATATATTGTTCAGTTTCTGCGTCTGAATCATCACCATGAAAACCTGGTTCATATATGTAGTCGTCATCATTTTCAGCTGTATCGCCAAAAGCATCATAATCTTCGTCACCGCTCAGCTCTCCTTGCATAAAATTAGCAAATCTGTCGTCAGCTGCACGCCTTTCATCTGCACTCATTTGCTGGTATCTGCTACTACGGCGTACAACCATTTCAGCAACTTCAATATCTTGGTCTGCCATATCAATTTTATTATACTTTTATACTTTTATTTTCACTTTGTAAACACACTTTACTGCTCACTGTCTGAACTTAGAATGATTTGGCTGACGAAATTAGAACCTCTTATATACTCTTTCATACGTCCTGGCCTTCAGGTTACATTTGCTGTGCACATCTGCTCTTAGAACCTCTTACACACTCTTTCATACGTCTACCTGGCCTTTAGGTTACCTTTTTGTGCACATCTGCTCTTTGTACATAAAAAGTGAAGTATAGGTAGCAATTCTAAGAACTGGTTTATTGTGTTTGCCAGATTATTATGCTTTCAAGGACACAATAACAATAATCCAAAAATTACCAAAAAGTCACAGAACACGAAGAACAAATGCATTTATAAGTGTTTTCTTGCATTTTCAGTACAAGGTCCCCAGGGACCTGTTCACGCATCCGAGGGGTAAACGCGTTTAGAAGTCTATCTGCCTGTCTTGGCCGAAATAGGAGTAAATTGCGTTTGAAAACGCAATAGGTCCCTAGGGACCTGTTCACGCATCGAAGGGTTAACTGCTTTCATAATTTGACTTAAAATTCAATCGAAGGCAAAGAAATTTTTAATAATTTAATTTTGTAGTAAGCCAGTACTTTCCAAAATATTAAGGAAAATAAAACAAAAATTGCTGCAAAAAACGAATAAAAAACTAGTTAAAATATGATTTTAAAATCAATTAATTTTACTATTTTTAACTAAGTCACTTACCTGGTCCATCCTTTTGGTTGGCTGCTCATCGATTGCACTATGGGTAATTTGACCAGCTGTTGTGGCATTAATTAATAACTCAAGAACGAAGCAAGATGTTATGATTTGGTTTTTTGCTTTGAGTTTTTAATAACCAAAGGAAAATATTTGTACAAAATGGGCGTGTCACCGCCCTTTTACAAAAGATAGGTTTTGTATATTCTATGTTTGTCAACCAATCACGACCAAACTTGGCAGATTTATAGTTATTATAATACTAACATCGTTGAAAAAAAAAACGACATGGGTATAGTAACAATTGGTAAAAATGTGGTTTCTCGTATGAAAACTTATTTGTTTTGAAAGATATTTGGCTTAAACTTTATGAAAATTAGTATATTTATGTTTCTTACATTAAGGGTAAAAGTTATAAACATCGGCCCATTATATCATATAGCTCCCATAGAACCGCTTAGTAAAAAATTAATGACATATCTTGTTTTTCGTTTGTATATATATCAACATCTTAATTTTTTTAACTCAATACCTAATGTCTACGAAAAAGAAAATTAAACTTTTATATAAGCCAAGAAATCAATTTTCTATACTTGACAAACTTATCGTTTATCCAGCAGGAGAGCAAGCGCTTCAATTTTTCGTATCTTTTTCGACTTTATAATGTGCCAATGTCTGGCGAATTGATATAGCTTGTTCAGGGCATATAGACAGCAATTATAACACGAAAGCTAGGTCAGTCTTTCCTTTTTTCGCAGCCACGCTTGCTGCTTGAATCAATAAGCTTATATTCCCTCCCTCTGCTATTGCAAGATCTGCAGCTTGTTTGCGACGCGCCCTACGGCTTTTGTAACTATAGTGCAGAGAAGGTCGTCCAACAGGCTTACATTTCGCGTTGATAAGTATAATTGTATCCGAGCTTAACCAATCTACAAGTCTGTTTTGGAAGTAAGCCAAAACTCCTCTGCATTTATTCCACTTAAGGCCTCTACGCAGATGCAAGTACATCGCCCGTACCGTAAAACCTTCCTATAAAAACAAGTGGAAACGTTGCAGTCTGACGCAACCGACTGCGGCATACTTGATACCAGTATTAAAACAGGTAAAAAAAGGCCTGATTGCAAAGGGGTACGGATGTGGCCGGGGTGTACGCTGCCTTAAAGATTCCCCGATGCAGATGGGGATACCACCTACTATCTTCCTTCCAAAATTGGTGACTCTAGGTCAAAGTTTGAAAGAGCTGTGGAAAGTGGGGCTGGGGGCGGTATGGGTGGGTGTGGCATCTAAATTTTTACTGCAGATCTTTAAGAAATGTCAATTGCTATCTTTATTCCAAATTTGAAGACTCAAGCTCGAAGTTTCTAAAAGGTGGGGAAAGAGGGACTGGGGGCGGTATGGGTGGGCGTGGCATCCAAAGTTTTGCTGCAGATCTATGTGGCATGTCAACTGCTACCTTCCTTCCAAATTTGGTGACTCTAGCTCGAAAATTGTAAAAAGTGGGGAAAGGGGCGCTGGGGGCGGTATGGGTGGGCGTGGCATCCAAAGTTTTGATGCAGATTCGTGTGGAATGTCAATTGCTATCTTCATACCAAATTTGCTGACTCTAGCTCGAAAATTGTTAAAAGTGTGGAAAGGGGGGCTGGGAGCGGTATGGGTGGACGTGGCATCTAAATTTTTACTGCAGATCTTTGCGAAATGTCAATTGCTATCTTTATTCCAAATTTGAAGACTCAAGCTCGAAGTTTCTAAAAGGTGGGGAAAGAGGGGCTGGGGGCGGTATGGGTGGGCGTGGCATCCAAAGTTTTGATGCAGATCTTTGTGGAATGTCAATTGCTATCTTCATATCAAATTTGGTGACTCTAGTTCGAAAATTGTAAAAAGTGGTGAAAGGGGGGCTGGGGGCGGTATGGGTGGACGTGGCATCCAAAGTTTTGATGCAGATCTGTGTGGAATATCAATTGCTTTTTCATACCAAATTTGGTGACTCTAGCTAAATGTTTGTAAAAGGTAGGGAAAGCGGGCTGAAATGGGTTGGCTTGGCTCCAAAACTTTGATGAAGATTTTTTGGGGTCATTGCCAGTTATCATCCTACCAAATTTGGTGGCTCTAGCCTCACAACTCTGGAAGATACACGCATTCACGTTTTTTATGAAGCTATGCGGAGGATGGGGCGGCTATGGCAGTATTGGTGGGCGTGGCATCCAATCTTTTGATGCAGTTTTTGGGGGGCCATCATCATTTATCTTGGCTCCAAATTTGGTGGCTCTAGCTAAAAACCTGAAGGAGATATAGCCATTTCTGATTTCAAAATGCGGGGTGGCTGGGGGCGGAATGGGTGGGCGTGGCTCCAAATTTTTGATGCAGTTTTTTGGGGTCGTTACCAGCTATCTGAATACCAAATTTGGTGGCTCTAGCTCCACAACTGTAAAAGATACACGCTTTCCCGTTTTTGACGAAGCGTTGGGGTGGATGTGAAACTGTGGGAGATTTTGACTTTAAATGCAGGGGGGCTGGGGGCGGATTGGGTGGGCGGGGCTCCAAAATTGTTGATGCAGTTTTTTGGGGGTTGCAAGTATCTATCTGTCCACCAAATTAGTAGTTCTAGCTCTAAGGATGTACAAAATATGTGGACTTATCGGTTTTGAGTTATTGAATTTATCGATTGCCAGCCCCCCAGTTATCGTAGAACCCCAATCTTGACACTTTAATTTACTATCGCATAGATAAAGAGAATGGCAATGTTTCGATTGTCTAGCTTGAAGGGTTTGGAAAGAAGTTGCGTTCATACAGACGGACATACGGAAAGACACCATGACGGACATTGCAACAACTCAATATACTCTTTACCTTCGGTATCGAGTATAAACATAGTGGCGCATAGTTAATTTTGACTATGCCAAGACTATTAAACCCTTCACTCAGCCAAATCAATGCTCCCCTCTCTTATGTTTCTGTGCAGTTGTTGGTAATTTTTCGCTAATATTTTTACTCTTGTGCGTGATGTACTTGTTCGTGCGACAACAACAAAAATTTGACATGTAGGTACTTGAAAGTGCACGACAGAGACAACAATTGATAGTACGATATTATAAATTTGTATGGTGGCTATGTCGCAGAATGCTCCGATCGATATGAAATTTCATAGTGAACAAACCCGACATGATCTAAGCAATCTGTGAAAGTTTCATCAAGATCGGTTCAGCAGTTTGGCCGGAAATCGTGGACGGACGGACGGACAGATGGAAAGACGGACAGACGGACGGACGGACACGCGGAAATCAATTCCTGAGCTCGTCCTGATCATTTTGATGTATAGTTTATGGAGTCTCCCATCATCAGGCGTTACAGATTCATGACAAAGTCAATATACCCTGTGAAGGGTATAAAAACAGTCCCGTACAGCGCCCGTAACGTGTTACGAAATACTGGTATGCAGCTCTGTTAGTCACAAGCAGTAGCTAAGTGTTGAACAATGAAAATGTTAAATAAAAGCTGTGTTGTTGTTACTGATGGAATCAATGTTCAGCAATTGTTTACCGGCCTTAAAAGTGAAACAAAATGTCGGCAAACAAAAGTAGGTTTGAAAATTTTCCTAGCGAATCGGAGCAAATTGCTCAAATAAAGGCAATGGAACGTCGGCCAGTCTTGTGGGACATTACGAGCAAGTTGCACTTTAACAACGTAGTCGTTGCATGTGCGTGGGAGGAAATTGGAAATTGTCGGGCATGTACATTTTTCGGAAAATTTTAACAAAGTTGACCTAATTCAGGCTACAATAGAGCCATACTTATTGTTTTGGTAGTCAATGCTGCGAAAGAAGTATTGAATAACAAAATACTTATGAATTAATAAGATACAATAAAAGTAGGGAACTGGCGGTTCTGTGACAGGAAGTAGCTGTCACTTTATTTACCCCTAATCACAATTTATGACCCTTTTATCGCCCCCTTGTTTTTTGACCCTCTTATCGCCCCTTCAATATGATAATTTATGACCCTTTTTTTCCCATGATCGTGCCCGCTTTAATAAGAGTAGGGTGGAGAACAAAGGATTAACATTCCTAGGCCACCACTTTACCATCAGCATCTGTGAGAATTAGTGATCAAAGGATTTGGAGTCAAGTGCGCGCCTGTTAAACCGGCGTTGCATTACACACCTGCAAGCAGGTGATCGGAGAGAAACAGATTTGGTTATTTACCTAATTAGTGTTAGTGTCAATTGTGCGCCTCTTTGACGTGCGTGGCATTGTAAATCTGTTTATGGTCATGTGGTGCAGTGTGCACAGGAAGAAAGGATAGATCAGAGAGAGTCGAGAGGGCGCCTGTTTGACGTGCGTTGCATTGTTAACCTGAAAGCAAGCAATCATGAATGAATGTTTATGTTCATGAGTAGTAGTTATCAAAGGATCTGGAATCGAGAGGGCGCCTCTTTGACGTGAGTGGCATTATAAACCTGCAACACTCGTCAAAAAATGAATGTTTATGGTTGTGATAACCAGTGATCAAAATAAGTAAGGATAGAGAATAGAGAAAAGCGAACGCTTGTTCGATGTACTGGGGTTCTGCGAACGCAGCACCAGCAGCAGCAGCAACGGCAGGATCAATACATTGCTTCTAAGCAAGAGTATTGATACTTGTTGATTAAGATTAAAATGTGTTAGAAGGGGAAAGTGTTAGAAAGAGACTGTGTGCAAGAAAGTGTTAAAGGGAGGAAGACTTAGAGACAAGTTTGTGCATGCTTGAAGTGCGCTAGTCAAAGGTCAAGTACATTAGTTGGCTAATGTGTTATAGGTATCACCGTCCGTGAGGTTCAGTGAGCAAAGTACATTCCCTATGAAACTATTAAATGCTAGAGTCAAGTGTGCACAGGTTTCTTAGCTACAAATTAGTAGATAAGAGAGAGAGAGAGAGAGTCAACTGTGAGCAGGTTTCTTAGCTACGAATAAGTAGATAAAAGAGAGTCGAGAGGGCACCTGTTTGACGTGCGTAGTCTTGCACACCTGCAGGTAAAACATTAACAATGAATGTTTATGATTGTGAAAACCAGTGATCAAAGAATAAAAGGATTGAGAAAAGATTGTGCTTTTTTGAAGTACGCTAGTCAAAGGGCAGTACATTCGTAGGCCGCATTGTTATGATCAAAAGCAACACCATCAGCAACAACAACTTCAACCTTCGTGGGGGCGTTATGTGTGCAATGATGGGAATTTTCACACTGTTTTTAAACAAGAGATACTTGTACATTTAGATTATAAAGAGTTAGAGGGAAAAAGTGTAAGAGGGGGAGTGTTAGAGGGAGAAGGTGTATGAGGGGGAAAGGATAGAAGGGGAAAGTGTAAGAGGGAGAAGGTGCTAGAGGAGGAAAGAGTTAGAGGGGGAGAGTGTGTGCAAGAAAGTGTTAGAGGGTGGAAGACTTAGAGACAAGTTTGTGCATGATTGATTGTGCTTTTTTGAAGTACGCTGGTCAAAGGGCAGTACATTCGTAGGCTGCAAAAGCAACACCAACAGCAACAACAACTACAACCTTCGTGGGGCTCTTTGAACAAGGGGTGGAACTTTTCTTACGCAGCAGCAGCAGCAGCAATGTCAATACGTTGTGCCTTATGGTTGTGATAATGACAGGATCAGTTTTTGCTATTCAACCAATTAGTGTTAGAGTCAAGTATGCTTCTGTTTTAATACATTGCTCTGCACACGTTCATTGTTATTGTCAACAGCAACAACAACATCCTTCGTGGGGGGTTAAGTGTGCAAGGATGGGAATTTTCTTTCGCAGCAGCAGCAGCAGCCAGATCAACACATTGTTTTTAAACAAGAGTATTGATACTTGTACATTTAGATTATAAAGAGTTCGAGGGAGAAGGTGTAAGAGGGGGAGTGTTAGAGGGAGAAGGTTTAAGAGGGTGAAAGGATAGAGTGGGAAAGTGTTAGAGGGAGAAGGTGTTAGATACGAATAAGTAGATAAGAGAGAGTCGAGAGGGCGGCTGTTTGACGTGCGTTGCCTTGCACACCTGCAGGCAAAACATAAACAATGAATGTTTGTGAAAACCTGTGATCAAGGAATAAAAGGATTGAGACAAGATTGTGCTTGTTTGAAGTACGCTAGTCAAAGGGCAGTACATTTGTAGGCCGCATTGTTATGATCAAAAGCAAAACCAACAACAACAAGAACAACAACATTCGTGAGTGTTATGTAAGCAAGGGATGGGAATTTTTTCGCAGCAGCAGCAACAAGATCAACACAAGAGTATTGAGACTTGCAGATTTAGTTTGAAATATTATAGGGGGAAGTTGTAAGAGGAGGAAAGTGTTAGAGGGAGAAAGAGAGAGTTAGTATTAGAGAGAGTAGGTGTTAGAGGGGGAAAGTGTTAAAGGGGAAAGTGATCCTGCTTGTATTATTATATTAAAACACGCTCCCTTATGCGATTCTATGCACGAGCGTCTATGAAATGCAGGTGGTATGTTTATTGATTGTCCCTCCTTCTAACGCACACCCAACTTATTCGCTACTTACGTTTCTAACCTTTATTTGCATATATCTGTTATGATTATTGCACTGACTTCTGTTACTTTTATAGAGCTAATTAGTATAACTTTTTAATAAACCAATGAACATTTTTTAAGTTGGTGTACTTTTTTAAGAAACTATCAAATTATGTTCTTCATATGGGTATGTTTTAATTCTATTTCATATATTCTTATATTGTTTTTTAAAATAGATTTTTGTAGTATGTAAAATTTGGAAGGTAGTTATAATATAATTTAAACTTAAACATTCACCTTCATCGATACTACTAGAGTACATCCCTACCCAGTATCGATAAAGCTATAATATATATCGAATGTAAAACTATCGATCGATGCGCTTCGACTAACCGATATAATATAAGTAAGGGAGACCGGCGCTACGCGACACACACACTGATCGAATATACCTATATAAATAAGCTAAAATAATATATATAATAAAAGGGTAACAAACTACAACCAGTTACCATTTAAAATAAAATAAAAATCCTGTTAACAACTTCAGAAGTGGGATAATTCAGGCCTACAATACAATATTGCAAGCAAATTTTTTCTGTTGTTCGTGTGTGTGTGCACAGACTTCAGGAGACGCTCTGAGAACATTCGACGGCCGGCCTTATGAGAGAAAGAGATCACTATACATATATGAGCATAAAAAATAAAAGGCTGCGCATTTTCTTAGAAGCGCAATATGAATAAATTAGAAATTGTACAGTGGCTAAAGACGAATAAGGTGGAATTCAGTGAAAATTGCTCTTCTAGGCAATTGCGAAAACTGGCATTGACAAATGGAGCTGATGTCGGAGATTTGGATATAGAGGAGGATACTGCTGATAAGCTGGCCGAATTGAAAATGGCGGAGTCACCAAGTTGCAGTGCGACGTTGACGCCACCTGCGGAACAAAAATCTGATCAGAAAATGCAGCAAATGGTATTGGAATCTTCTATAATTGAGGCAGAAATCGAAATTTTGCAGAAAAAAACAAATGTTGCAACAGCTACGTGAACAAGTGGGCAGAAAATGTGGTGTCGTCAGTGAAGTCATAGATGCAGTAGTACCCTATTCTAGTGCAAGTACATATGATGCAAAAAAGTGGATTGAGAACTTTGAACGCATTTGTGGCACTGTGTATGATGACGATACTTTCAAATTGAATTGCGTGCGACGACTAATGAAACCAAATACAGAGGCTGAGTTGTTTCTTAAAGTTGATCAATCGAAAAGTTATGTGGAGTTCAAGAAAAATTTTCTACAGACGTTTGGCTATTCGTATTCTGTTTTGGAGATAGTAAACATGATGAAGGCAACTGTGTATGTGCCCGAAAAGATGTCCGTATTGGGATACATTTTAAAAATGCAGGAGATAGCATCGCGCACTTATACTGAAGAAGCACAAACAGTCCAGATGATCATCGAGGGCTTTCACGATAGTTCAGCTGATTTTTCTATATTGTATGCGGCAGAGACCATCGAACAATTGAAGCAGCGTGCCAACCGGTACAGTCAATTGCCGAAAAATAGAAACGACATTCAGCAAACGCAGCGGTCAGGTACGAGCGTCCGTTGCTACAATTGTTGTAAACGCAAACGCAAAATGTTGCTCCGCGCGGAACGAGTTGGTATTTTGCGCGTTGGGGAATGGAAGCTGTGGAAGAGGAAGAAAACAAGGTAGAAAATGATATTGCAATTTTAAGGCAAAATATCATTTTTTCGAGCGAGCGTGACAAAATCGGTACGCGGAAGAGCAACCAACCGCGAACGGCAACAACAACAAAAACCACTTCAGCGACACAACGCGCAACCGTGACGGCGCTTAGGAAGTGCAACGGCAACAACAACGACATCAGCGACAACCACAGGGGCAACCGCCACCGCAGCCGCAATAACAGCAACGACCACGATCAGTGGTAGCGCCCGGCTTCAACGCCAGCAGCAATAGGCACATACATACCCACACACACCCGGCATCGTACGCAGCGCCGATCTGGTGGAGAGCTGTGCAGATCAAGACCTATTGCCGAGACATAGGCGCAACTTACCACCTTTGCGCTATCAGGGTATGCTGTGGGTTTAGGACTGTTTCCGACGAGGCTGCTTTGCTTATTGCAGGCATGGTACCCATAGAAGAGCTAGCTATTGAGTCCGGTGAGCTATCAAGCCAAACAGACGGTATATCGGAGCGCAGTGGTCGTCTTATGGCGAGAACAAACACGATTGAGCGATGGCAGGCACGTTGGAACACTGCAGCGAAGGGGCGATGGACATACGCCTTGATCCCACAGCTCTCACAATGGATCAACCGTAGGCATGGAGAGGTAAATTTTTACCTGACTCAGCTCCTATCTGGTCATGGGTGTTTTCGGAGCTATTTGAAGCGATTCGGTCACGTGCAAAGCGATGAATGCACATGGTGTAGACTGGGCGTTCAGGAGGACGCACACCACGTGTTGTTCTTCTGTGGGCGGTTCGCTTACCAGCGAAGAATGCTTGAGCAAGCAATGGGTGGCCCCATCACTGTGGATAATCTTGTTGAAAGAATGCTGGAGTCTTCGATGAAGTGGGAAGCGGTCAGCACGTTTGCAGCGGTGACAATGAAAGAACTACGGCGAGTGGAGCGGAGCCTCGCTGCAGTATAGGTAGTGACAGTTGTTTGCGAAGCAATTCTTAACGGACGTACCGCAAACTACTGTCGCTCCTATACTCACAAATACTATAATTATTCATTTAGTTTTAGCATGATTAGGTAATAAAGAATATAAAAAAAACAAGTGGAAACGTTGCAGTCGGACGCAACCGACTGCGGTATACTCGATACCAGTATTAAAAATTTTGATGCCCATCCATGTGGGATGTTAATTGCTTTCTTCATAACAAATTTGGTGACTCTAGCTCGAAGTTTGTATAAAGTGGGGAAAGGGGGGCTGGGGGCGGTATGGGTGGAATTGCATCCAAATTTTTGATGCAGATCTTTGTGGAATGTCAATTGCTATCTTCATAAAAATTTGGTGACTCTAGCTCAAAGTTTGTAAAAGAGGGGAAAGAGGGGCTGGGGGCGGTATGGTTGGGCGTGCCATTCAAATTTTTGCTGCAGATCCTTGTGGAATGTCAAATGCTACCTTCATACCAAATTTGGTGACTCTAGCTCGAAGCATGTAAAAGGTGGTGAAAGGGGGGCTATGGGGCTTGGGGCGGTATGGGTGGGCGTGGCATTCAAATTTTTGCTGCCGATCCATGTGGGATGTCAATTGCTATCTTCATACCAAATTTGGTGACTCTAGCTCGAAGTTTGTATAAAGTGGGGAAAGGGGGCTGGGGGCGGTATGGGTGGGCGTGGCATCCAAATTTTTGATGCAGATCTATGTGGAATGTCAATTGCTATCTTCATACAAAATTTGGTGACTCTAGCTCAAAGTTTGTAAAAGGTGGGGAAAGGGGGGTGGAAGGGAAACGCGTGGCTCCAAAACTTTGATGCAGTTTTTCGGGGGTCGTTGCAAGCTATCTTCCTGCCAAATTTGGTGGCTCTAGCTCCACAACTCTGGAAGATACACGCATTCCCGTTTTTGACGAAGCGTTGGGGTGGATGGGGGCGGCTAGGGTGGTATTGGTGGGCGTGGCATCCAAACTTTTGATGCAGTTTTTGGGGGGTCATCATCACCTATCTTGGCACCAAATTTGGTGATTCTAGCTCAAAAACTGTGGGAGATATAGCCATTTCTGATTTCAAAATGCGGGGGGGCTGGGGGTGGAATGGGTGGGCGTGGCTCCAAAATTTTGATGCAGTTATTTGGGGGTCGTTACCAGCTAGCTTTCTACCAAATTTGGAGGCTCTAGCTCCACAACTCTGATAGATACACGCATTCCCGTTTTTGACGAAGCGTTGGGGTGGATGGGGGCGGCTAGAGCAGTATCGGTGGGCGTGGCATCCAAACTTTTGATGCAGTTTTTGGAGGGTCATCATCACTCATCTTGGCACAAAATTTGGTGGCTCTAGCTCAAAAACTGTGGGAGATATACGCTTTTTTGACTTTAAATTGCGGGGGGGCTGGGGGCGGAATGGGTGGGCGTGGCTCCAAAATTTTGATGCAGTTTTTTGGGGGTTGCTAGTAGCTATCTGCCCACCAAATTTGGTAGTTCTAGCTGTAAGGATGTGCGAAATATGAGGATTTATCGGTTTTGAGTTATCGAATTTATCGATTTGCCAGCCCCCCAGTTATCGTAGAACCCCCATCTTGACACTTTAATTTACTATCCCATAGATAAAGAGAATTGGAAAGTTTCAAGTCTCTAGCTTGAAGGGTGTGGAAAAAAGTTGCGAACATACAGACGGACAGACGGACGGACACCATGACGGACATTGCACAAACCCAATATACTCTTTACCTTCGGTATCGAGTATAAACACACCCGGCATCGACACCCGCATACACAAACACATACGCGTACACCCAGGCATATTACACACGCACAACACTCCCGGCATCGACACACAGGCACACACTACCAGGAATACACTCAGCTACACGCACACCCAGGAATACCCACGGCTAACACACAGGCACACTACCAGGAATACCCTCAGCTGCATGCACATCCAGGAATACCCACGGCTAACACACACACACACACTACCAGGAATACACTCAGCTTAGACGCACACCAAGGAATACTCACGGCTAACAACACGCACACACTACGAGCTCACGCACACCCCGGCATCGACACCAGCATACACCCAGGCACACACGCAGATACCCCACACACACAGGCACCCCCGCACACCCAGGCTCACGTACACACACAGGCACACACGCACACCTAGGCTTACGCACACCCAGGCACACACCCAGGCTTACGCACACACACCGGCTTATACCCACACACACACAAGCATATACGCATACCCAGGCTTACGCACACACACAGGCACCCCCGCACACCCAGGCTCACGTACACACACAGGCACACACCCAGGCTTACGCACACACACCGGCTTATACCCACACACACACAAGCATATACGCACACCCAGGCTTACGCACACACACAGGCACCCCCGCACACCCAGGCTCACGTACACACACAGGCTCACACGCACACCTAGGCTTACGCACACCCAGGCACACACCCAGGCTTACACCCACACACACAGGCACACACGCACACCCAGGCTTACGCACACACACCGGCTTATACCCACACACACACAAGCATATACGCACACACACACCCAGGTTTGCATATACACACCAGCACGCACACCCAGGCTTACCCACACACAGGCACACGCACAGGCATATACACACGCACGCACCGACATCCACGCACACACACCCAGGCTAACACACACACCCAGGCTTACGCACGCACACACAGGCATATACACACGCACCCACCGGCATCTACAAACACACATACACAGGGGTAAGTGACGGCCATCTGTGATGGGCCCAAAGGCAGCCATGCTTAGATTTGGTGCGGCCTAGGATAGCATCCCTACCCCCCTTTGTGTTATAAATATATGCCTTATTGTACTTGATATGAAATTAATAAAGATCCTAGTGATTTTTTTTTTTTTTTTTTTTGTTTTTTTCTTATTTAAATAAAAAATTTAAGCCTAGTGTTAAATTATGCTATATGTAAACGTAAGCATTCGCAGCCGTTGCCAGCTTCTGCGGGACCGCCGTGAAGCATTGCTTCGCAGAAGCAGTGGCAATGACTACGATGAGGTCGTCCTTTCCCTTTCCAGCCGTCGTAGCTCTGCCATCGTAGAGGCTGCCAACGCGCAGACCGCATGCCAAACATCCTGTTTCTCTATCATTAGGGCCACCAGGGTGGTTGGAGTTAGAGGCTGGCCCGCCACGTTTTCCACTACAAGTCGCTGCTGGGCGAACCGCCCGCAGTCAAAGAAGACGTGTTGAGCGTCCTCCTCCCTGCCGTCGTCGCACCAGTTGCACGTAGCAGAGGAGTCATGCTGAAAGCGCTTCAGGTAGCTCCTGAAACAACCATGGCCTGTGAGGAACTGGGTGAGGTAGAAAGTAACCAACCCGTGCTTTCTCTCCACCCATCGCCGTATACTTGGGATCAGAAGATACGTCCAACGCCCTTTATTGGATGAGTCCCACTGCTGCTGCCAGGACTCAAGGCTCCGTTCGCGGGCAGCCACCCGAACGGCTCTTCTCTCCGAAGGACCAGCTTCGAGAACTGCCACGGCTTCCAAGGCAGAGATACGGATTGGAGTCATCCCAGCAATCACAAGCGCTGCCTCCGAGGACACAGTGCGGAAGGCACAGCATACACGCAGGGCAGAGAGCCGATAAATTGACTCTATGCCCCTCATGTAGCTGGCTACCGATGTAGTGCCGATCCAGATTGGTGCTGCGTACAGGATGACCGACTTCATGACGTGCATTAGAAGCAACCTCGTATGCTGCCTCGGACCTCGCGTGTTTGGCATCATCCTCGCCAATGCGCGCCTGGTAACCGCCGCCTTCCTGTGGACAAACGCAAGATGCTCTCCGAAGCTGAGGCGCCTGTCAATGATCACGCCTAGGTAGCGGATCCAGTCCTTAGACCTCAGCGTGACGCCTTCCACCGTGAAGTCAACATATTCAACCTTTTTTCTGCTGCTGATGAGCACCGCCTCCGTCTTATGAGCCGCCAACTGAAGTCCCACGGATGACAACCATTGAGTCACGGCATCTATGCACCAATTACAAAGCTCTGTGACTCGCCGTAAATCCTTAGCCACCATTACTAAGGCGACGTCATCAGCGTAGCCAACTGCGGTAGCCCCTCTGGTAGCTGAATTCGAAGTATGCCATCATACATGATGTTCCATAGGAGAGGACCTAAAACAGATCCTTGAGGAACTCCTGCAGAGACAGCGTGCTCCTTTTCACCCTCGTCCGTTTGATACCGAAGGATTCGGTTATCAAAATAGCTCCTCACGATCGCTACTAGGTAATTTGGAACCCGAAGTAGTACCAAGGCATCCAGGATGCAGCTCCAGTTGGCGGTGTTGAAAGCATTCTTCACGTCGATGAACACGACAAGACAGTAGTGCTTACTGCCGAAGCGCCAGCGGGTGCCGGCGATAGCCTCCTAGCGGAATGAAGCCCTCAAATGTGGACGGTCCATGAACAGGTGGTAGTGGACTAATTCTTTGAGGAAAAAGTGTTTCCACTATGTCCCTCATTCGGGCGAACTCCATTGGCGCTTCGCTTCTGCCTCTGCCAATGCGCTTGACTACAATCCTGTAGGCTCTGCCCAGGGATCGTTGTCCGCCGAGTCGCATAACATGAGAAAGCATTCATTTTTGCTGGCCCTGATTGAGTTTTTAAGAACTGCCCTTGCTGACTTATACTCCAACTGCAGTGAGCGTGTTGAGCTCGAGTCCCTACGCGCTGCACGCTGATAGCGCCTTCTCGCCCTCAGGCATACCCGTCTGGCCTCAGCGATGTTCTCATTCCACCAGAACATGGTGGTATGATGGCGTTTATAGGCCTTGCACAAGGGCATGCTTGCAGCGCAAGCATCGCCTAATTGCTCAGCTATCTGTTCCACCATAACCAGCGCCGATCCGCCTGCTGCCATACGTTAGATGGATTCGACGAAGATGTCTGTGTTAAGGGACTCAACACGGAACGCTTTTCGAGAGGGTGGCCTTGCCGGCGACCGCAGGGTTTCACCTACTGCGAAGACGATGGCCTCATGGTCGCTTCCAGTGTAGCAGTCGCTTATACGCCACTGGGCCGTGCGGGCGAGTGCACTGCTAACGTATGTTAGGTCGATGATTGATCCAGCACTTCCCCTATTGAACGTGTTTCTTGTCCCAGTGTTGAGAAGAACCAAGTCCAAATTTGCCATCCACTCAACGAGGATGTTTCCTCTAGTATTCGTCGACGAGCTGCCCCACTCCGTTGTTTCCGATGTGGATCCATGCAGCATATTCTTAAGGACTGCAAGATGAGACTTCCAAGGAAGACTATTGCTCTGGTTGATGACTATGTTTCAGGAAATATAGAGGGCAGTAAGAACGATGTTGGTGAAATAAATCGGGTAAGAATTGTTTTTAACATTGAAAACTCGCCAAATATTGATTTGCTTTCTCTATTTGATACGGGCAGCCCCATTAGTTTAATTTGGTATTCCGCATTACCACAGAATTTGGTTGAAGATAGATTGAAGAAAACGCCTTTTAATGGACTGGGGAGTTTTCTTTTATGTGCTTTTGGAAAAATAGTAATTAAGATCACGTTTTGTAATATTAAGAGAGAATTGCTGGTTTATGTTGTGCCAGACAATTATGTTCCATACCCTGTATTACTCGGAAGAGACTTTTTGAAGAAATTTAATTTGAAATTATGCTTTATGGGACAAGAAAGAGTCCAACAATTGAAAAACATGTAAATGAAGAAAACCTAAAAATGTGTAATAAAACTTTGCATTGTGCATTCAGTGAATTAGAAGCAGATGACATTATTGAATGGTGTACTTCGTGTAGGAAAGACCAAATAAGATCGCTTGCGCCTTCAGACGATGATAGAACAACTTCTGAATTTTTTACTGCAGATAGCATGCGAGATGAAATTGTAGTACCCCCAGTTGTTACTTCAGTTTATTCAGTTATTTCTTCAGAACCTTCAGCTATTACCTCAGTACCTTCAGTTATCACTTCAGCACCTTCAGAGAGTTTTTCAGATACATTAGATTTGGAATCGTTCATTTTTATGATAGAACCCTCAGAAAACAAAGAGTGTAACATTGATTGTAAATTGAATGAAGAGCAAACACAAATAGTTAAGGACGCTATTGATGAGAATTATAGAGACATTGATAATATACCCCCGATTGAGCATCAATATGAAATGGAATTGAAATTGAAATATGATGTACCTGTGACATTAGTGCCCTGAAGATTGTCTTTTTACGATCGGCAAGTAACAAAAAAGATTATTGACGACTTAATTGAGAAAGGACATGTTAGGCCCAGTTCATCACCATATTCATCTGCAATTGTTTTAGTTAAGAAGAAAGATGGGGAAAAGAGATTATGTGTGGATTATAGATTGATAAACAAAATTACGGTAAGAGATGGGTATCCTTTAGCCAGAATTGATGATAGCTTAGAGAAATTAGAAGGAAATAACTATTTCAGTATATTAGATTTGAAAAGTGGTTATCACCAAATTAAAGTTTCAGAAGATTCAGTGAAATACACTGCATTTGTACAACCAAACGGCCAATATGAATAAGGATGCCTTTTGGAATAAAAAATGGCCCAGCTGTTTTTCAGCGATTTATTAATTTTGTATTACAACCAATTATTAAGGAGGGTAATATCGCTGTTTATATGGACGACATTGCAATAGGAACATAAACATTTGAGGAACACATTATTATATTAAAGAAGGTATTGAGAAGATTGGCAGAATTTCGATTAGAGCTAAAAATGAGCAAATGTATGTTTTGTTTTGCAGAAATTAATTTTTTGGGATTTACTATAAGCAAGAAAGGCATAAGTCCAAATGGACAGCATACTATAGCCATTCGACACTTACCAGTGCCAAAGAATGTTAGGGACGTAGAAAAATGTTTGGGATTATTTTCGTATTTCAGAAGATTTATTCCGTCGTTTTCAAGCATAGCAAAACCTTTGAAAAACTTAACAAAGCCAAGAGTTCCGTTTCAGTTTTCCAAAGAATGTTTACAAGCATTTAAGATTTTGTGTGATACGTTATCGTCTAATCCAATCTTAGCATTGTATAATGCTGATAAGGAAACTGAACTACATTGTGATGCAAGCATAAGTGGTTTTGGTGGTATACTTCTGCAAAAGCAGGAAGATAATCGATTTCACTTTGTTGCATATTTCTCACAAGTCACAACACCTCAGGAATCGAGATACCATAGTTTCGAATTGGAAACTTTGGCCATAATATATTCATTAAGGAAATTTCATATATACTTAGAAGGAATTTTTTTAAGATAATTACTGACTGTAACTCATTAACTCTTACATTAAGTCGGAAAAGTGTAAATTCCCGGATTGCAAGGTGGGCATTAGAATTGGAAAATTATAATTACATAATTCAGCATAGGAGCGGAAAGTATATGACCCATGTAGACACATTGAGTAGATGTTTTGAACCTATAATAGATATAAATACTCCCAGTAGTGGCGAGCAAATCATTTCAGTATTGGATGAGGATGCTATTAGTCTTCAGTTGCAAGTTACGCAATACAGAGATCAAATTATTGCAGGGACAAATTAGAGGTTGGAATAGTGAAAAATTTTGTTATAGAAGATGGTTTGGTTTATAGAAAACAAAAGGATGGAGCATTACTTTTATATGTTCCTTCTGAAATGGAAATTAATATTATTAGAGAAGTTCATGAAAGATTGTGTCATATGGGATCTGCGAAATGCATTAGTGAAATCAGGCGACATTATTGGTTTCCTAATATTGACAGTAAAGTAGATAATTATATAAGAAATTGTTTACAGTGCATAATGCACACAGGGCCAAGGCAAGCATCCAGCCGCACATTGCACAATATTCCAAAGAAGCCAATTCCAATACACATTGACCATTTTGGGCCACTTCCGTCAATAGCGTCAAAGAAAAAATATATTTTCGCTATAATAGATTCGTTTACAAAATTTGTTAAATTGTATTCAGTAAACTCAACTAGTACTAGAGAAGTAAATGGATGCTTAAGCAAATATTTTGAGTATTATAGCCGACCAAGGAGAATTATAAGTGATAGAGGAAGTTGCTTTACCTCGAATGAGTTTAGTGCGTTTTTAATGGAAAACAATATAGAGCATGTAAAAGTAGCAACTGCTTCACCTCAGGAAAAAGGACAAATTGAGAGGAAAAATAGAATTTTAAAAACCATGCTAGGAAAGATTTCGGAACCAGTTCAGCATTCAGATTGGTACAAATTGCTAGTTAATGTTGAATTCGCAATAAATAATTCTGTTCAGTCAACAACAGGGGAAAGCCCATCGAAATTACTTTTTGGAATAATACAGAGAGGGTGTGAGATAGATGTATTAAGTGAATACATTAGTGAAAGGAATGAAAAAGTTGAAAATATAGAGGATTTGAGGAAATTGCCTCATAAAAACATTATAGATAAACAAGCTAAGAGTACAAAGGCTTATGATCGAAAACATAAACCCCATTCAACGTTTTTGGAGGGAGATTTTGTGGTGGTGCGGAATGTGGATACAGTGATAGGAACGAACCAAAAATGTATACCAAAATATAGGGGTCCATATGTAATAAGGAAAATTTTACCAAATGATAGATATGTTGTAACAGATATTGATAACTGTCAAATAACACAAATCCCGTATGATGGAATAATTGAAGAATGTAGAATAAGAAAATGGGCAGATTGGCGAGACAATGTTAAAGACAGTTCAGTAGAACAAGTTACCATGATCGGGACGATCAAATTGGTCAGAATGACCGAGTTGTAAGGTAGTTATAATATAATTTAAACTTAAACATTGCACCTTCATCGATACTACTAGAGTACATCCCTACCAAGTAACGATAAAGCTATAATATATATCGAATGTAAAATTATCGATCGATGCGCTTCGACTAACCGATTAATATAAGTAGGAGAGACCGGCGCTACGCAACATACACACTGTTCGAATATATCTTATATCTTAATCCTGTTAACAAATTTAAGATTTATATTAAGCTTGTTCCGTTGAGGGATTTAGCAAACACAAGCACCGAACATTAATATTGATGACAAGCCGGTAGAACACACAAGTCATACTCCATGATTTTGTTTCGGCTTTATAAAATGCTTTTTTAAGTCAATATTATAAGCCTTAGTTCTAGTACTCACTTGAAAGCTTAAAGAAGTTCGTGTAGCTGGTATAATAAATCATGTTTTAAAAAACTAATTTTGATTTTAATATTTATACTTCATCGTTTATTGAGATTATTGTTATTATTATTTTTTTAATCCCCATATATTGGATTTCGTTCTATCTCAGTAACAATATATTTTGCTTATACATTCTTTAAATTCCTTAAGGTAATCTTTTAGGCTTATCAAATAATCTTTTCCTTTATGACACTTTTCATATTTAAGATATCCGTCAAACTATTTCTTATACTCAACTAAAATTATTTCATCAAACTCACATATCAAATCAATTTCTAAAATAAGAAAATGAAAACAGTAAGATGTTCTTAGCAGCTTGATTTTTTTTTTATAAACGGGTTTTACCAACTCTTTCTCAGTATGCTACCTACGATAAAAATGTATAAAGAATGTGTTTTTTACTTCTATTGACGTTGTATGATATCCTATCTTAATTTATGTTATATTTAATCGTTTTCTTCAACTTAGTATTCTACAGATTTTTAAACATTTTATGTTATGTAGTTAGCTATTTGGACTAGGCTTTACGCTTAAAACGAGATAGATTGTATTATTGTCCTAAACAGTTAACTTAATTTTAACAGGGAAATCGATCGGGCATTGATTTTTCACTTTATAATTGATTGCTTTAATATATTTCAACTGTCAACCTATGTACATTTCTACTTTTTTAGTGATTATGTTAGATTTTTATATTTCCAAACTCATTGCTTGAACTTACAAAATTTCGTCACTAATTTCTTATAATTGATGGATGGTAATATTTTATTTCATTATTCTCCCCATTTTTCTTGCATTTAATAAGGAAGTGCATTGAACTAGCTTATCAGTTCGAGATATGAGTCTCACACTGTTTCGAAAAGTATGAATACGTTAAATGTTTTAATTTAAGGGTTAAGTATCTATTAGATGCCATGTTATTAGGACGTATTTATTCATATAATTATTATAATTATTTCTTAAGGAGACTTATTTTCTTAAGTGCTCAAAACTTATTGTCGCTAAAGGATTTATTTTTTCATGATCTGAGTTATTTATTTAATTCGTGAAACCATTGTATTGTGTTTTATTATTCTTGAACCTTTGCATTAGCATTGAATTTGGATGGCAAAATACGGTTGTGATGTACTAAAGCTCGAGATGACTTGAGAGTCGGTATTTTGCAAAACGGGCGGTAGAGTACTTAAAATTTTTAATTGTAGTGTGTTTTTAAAATAATGTACTTTAACTATCACCGGATTGGTTTATACCCACTAAATATGGGTATTTTCGGTTTTTTCTTCCTTTGTATTAGTCGTTTTATACACCCTAGCTCTTGATCCTGTTTTTTGATTTTAGATTAGGGTTTGATTTTATTGTATACTGTTTGTGGAGGAGGCTCCAAGTAATAAGATTTGGTTTAATAATTGTATAGTAAGATTTATTTTTCTTTTTTATGTTGGTAAAGCAATAGTTGTATGTTAAACTAATAAAAAGAGCGCGAGCAAGTCATTTACAATAATTTTCACTAACTTAGGATTCATGGTCTTAAGACCGGTTAGACTTCAAGTAGTAAGTAGTAAGTAGTTTGCTAGACTATATTCTGTTATGATTCTTGTGGGTTATAATTCGTACATTGAAAGAGCAAGATAAAGCTGTTCTTGTTTAGGTTCACAATCTATTTTCTTGGTCCATTTCCTTTACATATAATACGGCAGGGAGTAAGATTTAAAAGTAGTATGTCATTCCATTCAAATAATATTTGTATATTGTTTTTATTATTTTGGTATTTAATTTTTATTTTATTCTTTTATGTTATTTGACATTATATATTGCCTTTAAATTTAAGGGTTTTGCCTCTCAATTTTTGAACCGAGTCATAGTTTTTTTTTTTTTTTCTGTGCTGCATAAACGAAAGCATGCTTGATCTCAGATATGTTTGTTCTTAATCAATATGTAGATCAACACCGTAGGCTTTCAAGTACTATATGTCTGTCTCTATGTTTTATCAGCTTTTAGGTATTGAGATTAATCTTTGCTCAGAATCTTATCGCTGACTTAAACACATGAGTGTTACAACTTTCACACTTAAGGAGCATCAGATCTTTTCGTTTCAAAGTGTTTACTATTTGACGCTTTTAAGAACAATTTGCTTGCCTGAGCTAGGTAGGTTATACAGTTAAAACAATTAGTGGAAAGACGGAACTGTCTTATAGAATTTCTTCAACATTATTAGTTGGTTCTTTCCGTTTCGCATTTTATCACGCACTTTGAGATTATTATGTTACTTAATGGAATGTGCTCTATGTTCCTGATTGTTTGCTGATTATTGTTGTTAATTATTATTTTGGTTATTTATTTCTTTTGCATCTCATATAGTATTTTTCCCTTATGTTTCTTTTTTATTGCGCTCCACTTCTAAACTTACTTTAATAATTTTCGATGTTTCCTACAATTTATATTCAATCGCCCTTTATTTGACAAAAACTGGCCTGTTAAAACGGAAGCCAATTAATCTATCAAACTGATGGAAGGGACTAGTTGTGATTATTTTTCATTTAAAAATAAAAATAGGCTGTTATACGGGTACACAAAATATTTACTTATATTAAATTAAAAGTACTGTCACTGTTTACGACAGCCTGGCATCCTAAAGAGACTCAATCGCTCACCATCATCACCCCCACCCTCCCATACGACGAAGCGATCCTCACCTAAACCATCAATCGTACACACATAATTAACTTTTACCTAGATAATGTACGGTTTGCATGTAGGCGCCTTATTTGAATAGTATTTCATTGTTCTACTCTGTACCGATTTTGGATCCCCTGATTTATATTATTTCCAGCTACTTTCCAAGGCTCACACCTTTAACTTTTAACACACCAGCCCACAAAACATATAACATAATTTGGATATAAAAAATTAGACAACGACATCAAGCACCAAGAGCTATTAAAAAAATTTATAAAGTATTCGGAGGAAATTTGATCGAACAATGTAACACCAAATATTTATTATGGTTTACATTAAATCGTGAAGTCATAGTCGAGTCTACTACGTACTTCACATTTTTCCATGAGTTGTTCCCATCTAAAACCCCTATCAATTTATCCGTTTTTTCATATTATTATTTTTTCAACCAAGTAAGTGCGTACCTGTTTTTTCAATTTTATCTCTCTAGAAAATGTCTGTAAGTTCGGTAGCCTCACAGTCATTCAATATGTTTGTTATAGGATTTTGTATTGTATTTTTATTATTGTACATTTAAGTTTTCCGGTTTGGTTAGTAGCTCTTCGCAATTAAGTATTATGTTTGTTTATACACACATATTCATTTACTTAGATTTTTGTCCGACTAATAAAAATGTCTTCAAATCTTTTAAAAATTTAAGGATTTACTTTTATGTATGGAATTTTAGCTGTCCTATTATATCGTTGATTGTTCTAACTAAACAATTGATTGAACACTACCTCCATAATGTGTTTTAAACGTATCTTTGATTGAGTTTTCGATAATAACTTCTTATTAATTTTTTTAGGTCGTACCCGAGTCACGTAAATATTGCAGGGTACGTAAAATTAGCACGCAAACAAGATTGAAGGCAGAGACACTCCTAAAAGGCTTTGAGCCGAAGTGTGACGTAGAAAAAGGTACAATAAGGTAGGATCTAACGAACAGCGGGAGTCTTTAGATGGAAGCGAGCTGAACGAAGACATCTGTTCTCAGACAAGACAAATGTTTATCGGGAGAAAGAATCCTCCTTTCACATTATAGCAGTATGCGTAGCCTTAGCAAGGAACAAATTTTATTGTCTTAGAACAACATATCAACCGTATTAAAGGCTAAGAAACCCTCAACTCATCATAAATACTTGATCTCGTACAGTTTCCATGTCCGGTGGAAGAGTCATAGAACTACCTAGCTAGCTACCAAATCATTAATCAACGATTAAGGTTTATACAGGCAGGAGACATATTATTCTATTATTGATTCCCCTTTATGTTTAATTTTTTTTTTTTTTTATGAAAAAGTTGTTTCTATTCTACTGCCTTTTATTGATTTTTTATTAATTTTTTATTATCTTGTCGGAAATTTAATTTCCCTTTGTTTTTCTTCACAAAGTAGTTGACATCTGTCAGCAATGTCAATTCGTGATTTTTTTTTTAAATTTTGAGATTCGAATCTATTTTTTTAAGAGTGCTTTCAATTTTTTTCACTTAAAGCCAACAAAAGTACTGACGCAATACTGCTGCGTTTTGTACTATAACTTTAATTTAACATTTAAATGAAAGAACAAGTCCACAATCGTGGCGATTAAAAACCGGGACTTAAAAGTACGCTGTTGAACAGAGTAAAGTACTCCTTGCACAGTGAGGCAGCGGTGGCCATCTGACGTTTCCAGGCAAATATTTTCTCTTTCAACTCCAATTCTAGAACTCATACAATAACCTTGAAAAGAGGTGAGCCCAAAATACATGGAACTGGTGGCAGTTTTGCTGTAAAAGCACGTTTTTTTCCGGTTTTAGAAACCGGTTATTGTTTAACTGTTTAAAACAGGGAGGGAGCTGCTATTTTATACGGTTTGAAAAACCGGGTGCTGTTTTGCTGTTCTTTTTCATGTTTTTCAGAAACAGCTTCTTTCTTTGCTGTTATTTTTGATGTTTTTAAGAAATAGGTTGTTATATAGCTGTTTAAAACAGAGAGCGGTTATTTTACCGGTAAAAAAACCGGCTGCAGTTTAGCTGTTAAAAACAGGTTTATTTCGGTTTAAGAAACCGGTTGTTGTTTAACTGTTTAAAATAGAGAGCTGTTATTTTTTCTGGTTTTAAATACTGGGGCTGTTAAGCTGTTATTTTTGTGGTTTTCAAGAATCAGGTTGTTGTTTGACTGTTATTTTTCCGGTTTGAAAACAGTTGAGGGGAGGGGGGTTTAATTTTTGCTGTAAAAAACAGGGATTTTTCAGGTTTAAAAACAGGTTGATGTTTGACTGTTATATAAAAATAACAGCTAACAGCAAGCTGTTTTTAAAACAGGTTGTTGATAGATGTTAAACTGGTGGGCTGTTATATCTGCATATTGCACATATAACAGCCCTCCGTTTAAACATATACCAACAATCTGTTTTTAAACCCGAATAATAAAATTTTTATTGAAGTCACCTCCCAGTATTATTGGCATTGAAAAATAGTTCTCTTGAAGGTCGCGTGAACCAAATTCTGTGTAGCGCAGAAGTGATGAATGGATAAATTTTATTATGTTCTGTACTGACTGGTTTGGTGAAATGTAGATGGCAATACAAATGATTTCTTGACCGTTGGGCAATTTGAAATGAGTGATACAAATGTCGCCAACCGAGGTACTTCGTGAAGTTTCTTCTGTCACGACAGTTATATTATCAGATGGCATGTCAGCTGACATTTTTCTTTTAAATATTGCCACCCCACCCGATCGGCACTCAGGTCTTTTGTATTGCACACAACATTCAAAATCAATTATCGCGGTATTTTCCTCATTGGCAAGCCAGGTTTCTGTCAACAATAAAACATTGCAACTTTTGACGACTATATCGTTCAGATCCGTGTAGTGAGCTCTCAGGCTTTGACAATTGAATGTCATGAATGATATCGAGTCAGTTGCATTCAAAAACTCCAGTGCGTCGTCTTGTACAGTTTGAAGTGAATTGGATGAAAGCCGTGCGAATTCGAGTCGTAAAACATTTAATCTTGTGTTTTGCCGTTTCCCATGATGGAAAACGGGTTCGCCGTCTACAACTATAAAAAGCCCTTCTAATGCAGTAACTCGAGATAGAGCAACATAGACTAACTGCTGGTCGTGACTTTTATCATATTTATAGACGACTTGGTCAAAACTTGCACCTTGAGCTTTATGTATGGTCATTGCACAAGCTGCTACAAGAGGAAAATGTGATCGCTTGACATGGATGGTCCTGTTGTTATTTAGTTGTGTTGTTGAACTTCGGAAATTGATTGGGACTAAACCTGATGTAATGTTTAGGCTGGAGGCATAATATGCACTTTTTGTTTTTATTTTTCGGCCAATTTCGTTGCTACCAAATTTCATCCATAGTCGCTTAACTGTACAATGATGCTCTGCTATTTCTGTGTCGTTGTCCAAATTTGCTGCATTATTTTGAATATGGCAAAATTCAATATATGTCAATGTTCCAACTGCTCCATTAGCTAAACCATCAGCAACGTCAATGTTGGCAGTTATCATGTATGGTTTGTTTAGAACAAGAGTTTGTTCGTACGGTAGTCCACCAGTATCTATTGTTGACATTTTATTAAATTTTTGCCTACAAAATGCCAATTGCTCTGCGTTATTGAAGCCAGAATATATATCGGTAGCAATAGATGTTACCTTATGTGGGTCTTCATTCAATACAGCTCGATTATAGTCTTGAACATCTTGGTTTCTGAAGAAAAGCCTGATTCCATTTGCGCATAATTCCTTAGCATTTACATCAGTAAAAAATCTCGTTTGTATCAAGTTTTGTTGACATTCAGTAAGTGGTTCGCCATTTCCTATTTTCGTTAAAATCGCTACGAATTCGCCATTGGATTGACGCATTACTTCTGAAAGTTCGTAATACTTCATCGATCTCCACAAAGTCGGGCCTGCTAAACTATGTTTTGTTTGCTTGTAAATTGGTGTCGCTCTAACAGGTGGCAATTGTCTAAGATCCCCAATCAGAAAAACGTCCTTATCGCCATAAATTTTATTGTTTGCTGTTATTTGTTTCAAACGAACGTCAATTTTTTCATTAAGATCAGCTGAGATCATGCTTATTTCATCGATAATAATAGAGTCAATGTTTTTCAGTAGACTGCGGTATTGTTGAAAAGTTTCGAATGATAATGCAGAATTACGAGCTATAGAAATTTTAAAAGCAGTGTGAATTGTTGTGCCGCCAATAGCCACTGCTGCTTTTCCTGTAGGTGCACAAGTCAAGAAAGCATTGCAAAAACCTTGATTGTGAGAAAAACGATTGTAGATATCCTTTAACAAATGTATCACAAAAGTTTTGCCATATTTAGCAGGACCCGTCATAAAAATTTGAATTGGAACACCAGTCTTGTGATCTAATTTATGAGCAATGACATGAAGGAGCAGGCCTCTTTGCTTAACGTTAGCCACTCGCATAAGTCGATTGAAATCTTCTTTAGCCATAATATCTTCTCTTTTTCTTACGATTGATCCCAAACGGCTCAAAGCAGCCATTCGTATGTCAGCATTTATTTCGGTGTTTGGATCTTGTAGAAAATCGGCAAATCCATCACGTTCAGCAACATTAACGCCTAAAACGTTTATATCCTCTTGAACCTGCACATTAATATTGTCGTATTCTATGCACATATTCCTGCATATCTCCAAAGTTTTTTCGATTCCTAATGAGGATTCAAACTCTCTTCGGCGTTCCGTTATGACAACATCATTGTCATCAAAGAGTTGAAGGTATTTGTGTTCAGCAAGCAATTCATTCTCTTCATCTCGGAACGGTAAGTGTAGAGTTACCATTTCACGTTTGTAATTATTTGTTTGTTCAATGTCGTAATTTCTAAATCTTATAATTCTTGGCTGTAAACGTAATTTCCACTCACCTCTACAATATGTGTACTTTGACGCAAACTGAGCCAATGATACATTTTCTAAGTTTTCTGATCTGTTTCGATATTTGTCGAATACATTCTCTTTCCATATATCACACGATTCTCCATCAATTTCATCTCGGTCTAATTGTGCATTAGTTTTCCTAATTTCCTAATGTAGGAATATAATTATCTGTACAGAGCTTTGAGACATGGGATGTCGTAGTAGATACCAAGCACTTTCCTGACTGGTTAATTCAATGGTGTTGAGGAAATTGACTCCTAGATTTCTCGTAATTTCTACTATGTCAAATTCAGGATGCTCATCCATAACTTTAATTATATTTTGCTGCAGGTTACTTATTCCTCTATTTGTTTTGTTGACATAATCGACGACGTAGGCCGCACATGAGTATTCCTCTGTTATGAATTGTATATCCATATTAGATCTCAAAACGCTAAATATGAATGGATTGAATGCATTAATCCATTTTTCTGTAGTTTCACGTTTAAGAAAAACCATTGGTCTTGTTATGCCAGCGCGAAGTATATCGAGATAAGCGTCCTCTGCTTGAACATTATGAGCTGCTAAAAATGTATCCATATTTTCATAGTCATTTTCTTCTAATGCTTTCCACATACTGAGATATGTTTTGTGTAGATCCGGCCGCCTTTTATCAGTTGAGGGCATTGGTATCAAAATTGAAGTTGATCTGCTTGGCATAAACGGCGCTCTAAACCTACATTTGTCGCCAGTTGGTCTGCTGTAATTTTTATTTTTGTTACACGTAAATGTGTGTTTATGAGTCTGTAGTTTTTGCATGCCAGAACAGACTGAAACAGCAACGCTTGCTAATTTGTCAATTAAATTTACAGCGTTTGACATATCAGCACCCATAGTATCATTAGGACTTTCATTAAGCCAGAGTAATACGTGTGCGTGTGGGCTTCCTCTGTGTTGGAATTCTATGCGCTAAAAGCAAAAGTTTAAGAAAATTTATTTATTTGAGTTTTTGATTTTTGTTATAAAATAATTTACCTTAAAATAATGCTTGACATAGTTTCTTCCAAAAGGGCTGTAGCGTGGCGACTGGAGCAAGTTCATAATAACGTTGACAAGTTTGTTGAAGTAAATTGCACAGGTCACGGGATCTTCATTTACTAGGGTGGCTTTATCATTGAAATGCATACTGAGAAGTTCTGTTTCTTGTAGTTCAGTATTGTATTTAAATTTGTACAAAATTTTCATTAGTTTGGCGCTCATGGTCAGGAAAAATGTTGGTTTTCCTAGCTGTCTAATCATTGCAAATAAGTCGCGCTTTCTTTGTGACCAATAGTATACTGAATTAGGTATCGAGCGTAAGAATGCCAAATTTTTCTCGATGCAACCATTCAAATATTGTTCATTTTGAACATCATTTCTTGTCATCGAAATATTTGAACCCATGTGTTTAAATGCAATGGTTATTGAGTCCCTCACACGAATTCGCATGATTTTCATCGCCATATAAAGCAAGTGCGATGGTGTTACTCCTCGTCGATCAGATCGACGTAGCTCACTGCTTGCTATCATAAATGGAGTCACTGTCAAGCCTTCTTTAAAATGTCTAAATTGTCCCAATAAATTGAGGGAAAAGACAATTCTTCACAGTGTTCATCAAATAAAATAGACGTAGGAACATTTTTTTCACCAGGTGCCAAACAAAGAAGCGTCTGCTGTTGTGCTGATAAACTCTCTTCAGTGTCAATAACTTCACTTAGATCATCAAGCTGTGTAGTGTGTACTTCAATTGGCTCTTCCATGAAAAACTCGTTGTTGACTTTTATATTATAAAATTTATACAGAGGTGATTCAATAAGGTATTGTAGCCAAACTTTGATGACGCTCTTCTTCACTAATCCCATAAGATAGCTTGACTTATGAATCAATTTTTTCTTTATATGCACATTAATAGCAAAATCGTCATCAATATTCCGCGGTAAAACTTGCACCATATTATTGACAGACACAGGTACATTTATAATTTGACCAAGTATACCGTACTGTCCTTGGCCATGTCTTAAACGTCGAATCTGCATGAAAGGCAATCTCGGCGACACCAAACGTTCCGTTAAAATATCCAATTCCGGTAAATTCGGTGGTCGGGACGGATATTTGAAGCCATTCGATTTTGAAAGCTGCGGAATTTTATTCTTTTTAATGTTGAATGGCATGTGCCACACACGCGATCGTTATTGAAATTCAAATCAGGAAATTCTAATTGAATTGAATTTCTGCATTCAAGAGGAATTGACTTTAAATCTTCGGAGAACCACAATCTATCACAAACAGAGCATGTATATCCGAAGTGATTGTTGATAAATTTGAGCTTAAATTGTCTATGAGCGCTAATGTGTTCATTGAAATTATGGTAAGAAATAGTTTCCACATGTTGCTGATCCTGTGCTTCTTGTTGTTGTTGCTGTATTGTATTTGTCGTAGATGGACGATCTTGTTGCAATGGTTCTTGTGGCTGCTCTTGATGTTGTTGAACTAATAAGTCCTATATTATTTGTATTGAAATTAAATAATGAATGAATGAATAGCCATTATACGAAATATACTAACTTCTCTTCTTCTTTCTTCAGCAGTCAATGTATTTGACGTAGATGGTTGCATTGGAACTTCAGCTGTTACCACATGCTGTTGTTGTGGGGCTTGGTGCTGCTCCAGCTGTTGTTGCTGTTGTGGAGCTTGGTGCTGTTCTTGATGCTGTGTAGTATGTTGTTGTTGAATTTTCTTTCTCTTCCGATATTCTGCCTGATATACCCTGTTTTGTTCTCTTCTTCTTTCTTCAGCAGTCAATGAATTTGACGAAGATGGTTGCATAGGAACAATTTTCTTTCTCTTCCGATATTCTGCCTGTTTTAATCTGTTTTGTTCTCTTCTTTCTTCTGGAGGCAATGTATTTGTCGTAGATGGACGATCTTGTTGCAATTGTTCGTGTTGCTGCTCATTTGTATTGAAATTAAATAATGAATTTTAAATATACCAAAACATTGTGCACCGTGTGTATAATAGCCCTTATACGATATATACTCACTTCCATTATGTACAAAGTTTAAAAGTATTTCACTAAAACAGTTTACGTTCGCGCAATATATAAAATCACTTCACTTTGCTACAATGCTTTTGTTTATTTTCGCGATGACAAATCCCGGCATTGTTAGCGATGGCAAGATCATCAGAAAAATCGATAATCGATGAATTTTTACTTTGATAGATTAGATTAAACAATATATTTGCTTGTTATATATGGAATATTAAACGAATTTTTTGCAAATAATCTAACAACTTCTATTAGATTTTATCAACCTTATTTTATTTTATCCGAAATATCGAAAAATGGCTAAAATGTCAACGTTGTCCATTGCTGATGGAAACATTAATCTCATAGACTTAAATAATCGATATTTCTTTGCAATTAATGTTCTAATAATATTAAAAAAAAATAAATATACCCTTGCACAAAACTTTTTCAGTTAATACTGTGACTCTAGTTTATAAAACTAGTTTATAAAATTATATGAATAAAAGTATTGCTTAATTTAAAATTCGCTACCTCACTCGCATGCTTATACATATTATTTTACTTGCTCGCTGTCTTGCTGTCTGTATATCTGTTCGCTTCTACAATCGACTCATAGTTCACCAATACCAAAGAATGGTAACGCTGTGTGCTAACGCTGTGTGATATGTAAACATTGACATTTTTTAAAGTTACACTACCGCCGCTAAAGATGTTAACACATCAAAAACAAAAAGCTAAAAGAAATGAAAAAAAGTAAACATTGTATATTTAAGAAAAATTGTAAGCTAATAATAAAAAAAGAATTGGAAATTTTAGAATTAGATGAAGAAACATTAGTAATCAAGAATACAAATAACATAGCCCTGAAGCAAAATTGTAACAATACAGAAGTTAAAATCGAAAATAATGTACTAATTCAGTTTGCGAATTGCACAATTAACATTGAAATTAATTACTTTACGAATATATATGAAAAAGATAATGAAATAACACTTTACGAAAAAGAAAAGATATACAAAATTTACAAAACAAGTCACGTTTGAGGAAATAGTAGAGCACAATAAAATCAATTGGCTCAATATAAAAAATTTAAACACACATAAAGATATAACATATTTTTGGAATACAGCTATAGCAATATTAATAATTATTCTGATTGCAATTATTATATTAAAACACAGAAAATCAAAATTCATTTAAATAACAGTCGAATTCAGGAGAATTCTTATCTAAAAGGGGGAGAAGTTATGTATAATCCCACAACAACAAAAAGCTCAAACGAGTATTGCAATTCGACATTAAATTATAAGGTTCAAGAGTTATTGAACTCTTTAAATTCTAAGTAATCGCAGTCGTTGCACTTATTGACAATAGCAGGAAATGAGTAGCACAAGCCAATAAAAAGTAGACGAAAATGTCAAATAAGCAATTATGTACTAACAATAAAATTAGATTAATGTTTCATTTAAAGCAATTGAATAAAGCAGAGTTAGTTGATTTTCACCACTCAAGTCTACACGTCGTGTATTTGTTTAAATATCTTTTTTTTTTACCGAAACTCGTGGTATCCTAACAAAATTCTCGCGATCGAGCTCTCAGCTTGTGGGACAATCAGGCGACAGTAGTGGAATGGGTAATTGTTGTAATTATTTTATTATCTTAAGAGCAACACGCGCACTTATGTGAATTCCCTATGCTTGTTCGAAATTGCATATCAATAACATATTAATAATGTTAGTTAGTTTTGAATAAGTTATATAAGCAGCAAGTAGGCAAATCCACCCCCATAAAATATTCTGGTGTGGGTAATTTTTTTAGACGCACCAAGTTTTGTTTTGTTGTTTTTGTTTTTTTAAATCAATCACACCAACAAAAAGTAGCAGTGCGGGCCCAACAACAACAACAACAACAAACGCTTCTTGCAAGTGTACGAACCTTTTTTTTATGACACTTTGCTTGCGGGACTCAAAGGCGTCATTGCCCATTGTTTTGTTTTTGTATTCTCGCTCGTGATCGAGCTCTCAGCTTGTCCGACAATCTGGCGACAGTAGTAAAATGGGTAATTGTTGTAATTGTAATTTGATTTTTAAAATCGGTAAAAAGTGCTCCAAATCGTATGGGAGGTACTTGAAGGAGTTGTCCAATCGAACGGCATGCTGGGACAAGAGCATATAAGGCCGATGGGAACCAGTCGCGTGTGCTATAATTGTTCGCAGGAAGGGCATTTTGCCCGAGAATGCTCAAATCCAAAGGTGCTGTGCTGTAGGCAGTGTGGCGCGCAGGGCGTGAGCACCAGTATGTGTTGCGGAAAGGGAGCGGGAAACGAGCAGCCGCGTCATCCGGAGTGGGATCGGATGGGCGTCGGCGCGAGTCAGTCCCAGAAATAGTATACCCTCTTAGAGTCAAAAATAGTCGCATAGTCGCCACGGTAGGAGTCGGGGACCGAGGTGCAGAAGCAACAGTCGACACGGGGGCTACTAGGAGCTTCGTAAGCGAGGAGTTTTTCCGCGAGATTGAGATGAAAGGGGAAGTTTTCTCTGCAGCCGCAAAAACACGCTTAGCCGACGGGTCGAGCGTCGCCATAAGCAAGCTGTTGCGGACAAAAGTAAAGTTAGTAGGTAAAGAAGCGACAATGGATCTGCTGGTAATGCCATCCATGTTGGATAGTCTCATTCTGGGAATGGACTTTCTGTGTAAGATAGGTACGACGGTTCAATGTGGCGAAGCGAGGTTGATTCTACAAAGCGCCGAAGCGCCGACCGAGGGTACCGACAAGGTCGAGGCGGAGACTCCAGAAGGAAAAGAGCGCGAGACGCACGAGTCGGAGAGCGCATTGCGGCGAAGTGACCCGAGAGAATCCTGCGAGGAGGGTACAACAACAGAGGAGCGAGAGGCAAACCGAGACGCAGCGTCAGCCGTTGAGAAGCCATCGTTAGGTCAATTGGGTAACGCAGGCGTGGCTGTACCCCAGGGAAGGCACCCAGAGCCCGACGAAAAGCAGAAGATGTTAACGAGGAAGAGCAACAATGGCCAGCGAGCTTGGATCCCGCAATACAAAAGGTTCTGAAGAAGGAGTTGCAATTGTTCGAGGAGTTACGAGGTGTGTCCAACATAGCCGAGCATCACATTGTTATGAGGGATAACAAGCCGATCAAGCAGAGGTACTATCCCAAAAACCCTGCAATGCAGCGCGTGATCGACCAACAAGTGGACGAACTGATTGAGGCAGGGGCCATAGAACCGTCGAGAAGCCCACACAGCGCGCCTCTTGTACTCGTTCGCAAGAAAACGAATGAATGGAGGATGTGCGTCGACTACAGGCAGCTCAACGCGCACTCAATACCCGACGCATACCCCGTTCCCCGGATTAATCAAATCTTGGAGAAGTTGAGAAACGCGCGATTCATATCGACGTTAGACTTGAAACACGGCTATTGGCAAATCCCCATGGCAGTGGACAGTCGGGAGTGCACGGCGTTCACGGTGCCTGGCCGAGGGCTGTTCCAGTGGAAGGTCATGCCGTTTGGATTGCATTCGGCCGGCGCTACATTTCAGAGAGCCCTGGATACGGTGATCGGCCTTGGGATGGAGCCCCACGCGTTCGCTTACTTGGACGACATCATCATAGTCAGCAAAACAGAGGAAGAACACTTAGCGAACTTGAGAGAAGTGTTCCACAGGCTGAGGAAGGCTAATCTGAAGCTGAATCGAAGGAAATGTTCTTTCTTCCAAAGGAAGCTGGTATACCTCGGGCATCTGGTGAGCGGCGAAGGCATCCAGACAGACCCTGCCAAAGAGGGAGCCATCAATAATTTGAAAGCCCCGACTAGCAAAAAGAAGCTCAGGAGTTCCTGGGGATGGCGTCATGGTACCGTCGGTTCGTGCCTAATTTCACTACGATGGTGCAGCCTATGACAGGCTTGTTGAAGAAAACCCGGAAATGGTCGTGGGACGAAGAGCAGCAAACAGCACTAGACAACCTCAAACGGTGCTTGACAACCGCTCCGATATTGGTTTGCCCGGATTTCGAGGAAAAATTCACGCTCCAGACAGACGCAAGCGATTATGGCATCGGAGGGGTGCTCACCCAAAAGATCGACCAACAAGAGAGGGTCATTTCCTACACGAGTCGGAAACTTTCGAAAGCGGAAATGAACTACTCCGCGACAGAAAAGGAGTGCCTGGCGATCGTGTGGTCAATTCGGAAATTGAGATGCTATCTAGAGGGATACCACTTCAACGTCGTGACGGATCACATGGCTCTAAAATGGTTGAACTCCATCGAAAGCCCAACGGAAGAATAGCACGGTGGGCATTGGAGCTCCAGCAATACCAATTCGACGTGAAGTACAGAAAAGGGAAGCTCAACGTGGTAGCAGACACGTTGTCTCGAGACCCGTTGGAGCAACTCCAGCAAGCCGTGGTTCAGCAGTCAAAATGGAAATGGATCCAAGGCTTACGAGAAAAGATAGCCAAAGAACCAGCCAAATACGCAGACTACACGGAAGAAAACGGACAGTTATACCGCCACCAAGGCCACCGGGCGGATGACGAAGACTATATCCCGTGGAAGCTATGCGTGGACGAGGACCATAAGAGGAGGGTGTTGCAGGAATGCCACGACGCGCCGACCGCCGGTCACCAGGGTATCCGGAAAACAGTCATGAGGCTGTCGCAGCGCTATTATTGGCCAGGTATGTTCAGAGATGCGTCCAGGTACGTTAGACGTTGCAAAAAATGCCAACTATTCAAGACGGAGCAGAGGAAGCCAGCTGGTCAGATGTTAACCCGCCAGGTGGCGGAGCCAATGGCCATCCTATGCGCGGACTTTGTGGGTCCCCTGCCGCGCTCAAAACAGGGCAATACTATGTTGTTAGTATGCCACGACGCATTCACGAAGTGGGTAGAACTGGTTCCTTTAAAAAGAGCAACAGCAGCAACTCTACAGAAAGCCTTTCGCGAGCGAATTTTATGCCGTTTCGGCGTACCCAAGAAATTCGTATGCGACAACGGAGTCCAGTTCACAAGCCGAAGTTTCAAGGCATTTTTGAACTCGATAGGCGTAGAGGTGGAACATACGGCCCCATACTGCCCACAGGAAAATCCGACGGAGAGGACCAACAGGACGGTGAAAACGATGATAGCGCAGTACATCTCGGGAAATCAAAGTTCGTGGGACGAACTAATACCCGAAATCTCGTTGGCAGTCAACTCGAGCATTGCTGATTCGACAGGATTTTCCCCGGCGTTCCTGATGCAGGGAAGAGAACCTCGTTTGCCAGCAACGTTATACGACGAGAAGACACCGGGTACAGGAAATGCATCGCAAACACCTGAAGAGAAAGCGGACCGCCTGAGGGAAGTGTTCAAGATAGCACAGGGAAACCAACAACGAGCGTCGAAGGATCAAGGGAGGAATTACAATCTGAGAAGGAGGGAATGGAGACCGACGATCAACGCACTGGTTCTGTTGAGGACCCACCAACTCTCAAAAGCCAGCGACGGGTTCGCTGCAAAGCTAGCACCGAAATACGAGGGACCATACCGGGTTAAAAGATTCATCTCTCCGAATGTCGTGCGATTAACAGAAGAAGGGGAGCGCAAGAGCCGGACGGCTAGTATCTCGCAATTGAAACCTTTTCAACAAGAAGACGAAGACGACACAGCGAGTCTACAACAGGAAGCGAAGATAAGCGAAAGGCGATGCCCATCATAAGCAGACGCTCACGTTTTGCCTTTCTTCTTTTCCCCACTTATTCGTTTTCAGAAACCCACTAAAGAAAACCCACCCAAAAAAAAAAAAAAAAAAAACATTTGCATCTCGGATAAAACACAATAATAACCTATACACAATTTCTTACCCACAGGCAATGGAAGCTAAAGACAAAAAGAGCCTCAGTGAAGCCATAGAGGGGCCAGCCAGCTACGAGGGCTATACCCGTGAGCGTTCGTCCGGGATTGGGGTGGCAACAACCGACACGTATGAGCAAATGATAAGCCCCACAGCACTCGTGAACAAGCACGTACACACAGAAGCCTCAATTGAAGATACGCTCGAGGGAGTGGTGATCCGTATAATGGAGTTGACGACCTATAGCGTCGGACCACCGCAACCAAGGTCGCAGCAGCCACCCGAAGCGACCGGCGTGGCGACGGACGAGGAATGGGCAGAATGGGAGTCGCCGAAGGTAAAACAGGAGACCGAAGATGAGATCGTTGGATGGTAGGAAGGGTTGAACGCAACGCTGGAAGACAAGCAAGAAGACCCACCGCGCAGCTCGGAGCCCACACCATCACGACCTAGGCAAGAACGAGTGCAGGTACCCTGCTTGGACTTGCTACCCGAACGATAAATTCTGACGGCAAAGCGTAAAGGAATCCGCGCGAGCTCCGCAACGTAGGGTCGACGGGACGACGCAACCGTTTCACGGCAGCTGCCGGCGGCGTGACTTTTGCCGTAACCCCACACCGCGACGGTACGGTCACGGTCACGAAGAAAGGGGGGGGGGTGTGAAGCAGGCCAAGCGGGCCTAATTCACATTTACATATAGATATAGGAAACGGCAAGAAGCCCACAATTAGTTACTTACATTTAGTCAGCTATAGATAAGAAACGGCAAGAAGCCAACATTTAGTTATATTTGTTTAGTATAAATAAGAACAACAAGAAGTCCACATTTGTTTAACATATATATAATAAACGACGAGAGGTCAACGTTAGTTACGCACTAACATATAAGAAACGGCAAGAAGCTACGTAATACATAAGACGATAGAAGAGGCGCACGAGAGAGCCGCGACCCGAAGACCCAGCGGTCGGGAGAAGCCACGAAGCGATCAACGCCGAGGAAGAGACCGGCGCAAGTTAGTTGGTGTAGAAAGGTCCGATCGAACCCACGCGTATTGGGAAACGTGAACTCGTACAGTAGTTGGTCTGAATATAAGTAGTTGAAATTAGTTGTAAGTCTTTGAAGAGAAACATAACATTAAACAGAAAGAAGAGAACGAAACGAATAAAAGCTTTCTTTAATAATTTAATCAAAACTAAACCCCTACCCCTCTGTTGTTCTTTTGATTGTTGAAGTTAGTTTGCAGCTGTCAGTTTTGCATGTCGACGCGCATACACGCTGGCCGCTAAGTTTTGCGCACACTTGTGCATATGTACGCGCGTGGTACCGTAATCCCGTTGAAACAATCTGAGTGACCAGTGGTACTCGTACTGTGGGCTGCCCAGTACATCTCCCCCCCCCCCCCCCCCCCCCCCCCCGATCACTCAGCCGTTTTCGACCAACGCGGGTGTCAGGCGACACAAATTGCACGTGTCTATACTTCACAAGGCGTCACTGGTGTTTGTAATAAATTTCTTGTGACGCAGAACTTTGGCCGGACTGAGATATATACCCCGGCCAAAATCTCTACCTTACAAGTGGCGCCCGAGCAGGGATCCATAAGTGAAACAGACGTAGCATAAGTTGGGAATAAAACCGCCAAACGTGCTACAAACAATTGTAAAGTGCAAAATCAATCCGCATATACCCGACGATACCCTGGTTATCGTGCGCACATTTAAGACAAGCAAAAAAAAAAAGGCGACCGAGTTGTTGTGCGGTTAGCGGCTTAGCGAAAGTGACGGTGATAGGGTGAACGCCGATCACATAACGGCGCTGTGCAACGGTCAGCGACAAAGGGTACAGCACGCGCAGCATAATCAAAAGTCATGTGGTTTCGAGCGCAGCTGTAGGCATCGAACAGTGGGACGAGAACATTTGTGATGGGCTTTGTTTTTTTTTCTAAAAAAAAAAAAGTGAAGAAGACTTGGTTACAAAGTGGTGGTTTGCAAACGAAGGTTAAACTAAATAAATAATAAAATAAATATAATAATAATAAGATAAATATAATAATAACGAGAAAAAAAAAATTAAAAAAAAAAAAAAAAAAAATACGGCAGACACAGATAACATATAAAGCAACAAAAAAAAAAAAAATAAATAATATATAATAGCAAATAATAATTAATAATAATTAGTAATAAAAAAGTAATATTCGGCAAAAATAAAACACTAACAGAAATTAAAATTCCGCAAAAATTAAACAATAATAGAAATTAAAATTCGGAAAAATAAAACGTAATAAAAATTCAAATTCAAAAAAAAAATAAAAACAATAATGAAAGTACAAGTTCGGCAAAAATAATAAACATTAATATAAATTGAAATCCGACGAAAATAATAATAGCAAAAAAAAAAGGAAACAATAATAATAATAAAAGTATAAATTCGACGAGAAGAAATAATAACAAAAAAAGCAAAAAAAGGATAGCGGAATAGATTTAAAAAAAAATAATAATAATAAAAAAATATATAAATAAAAAATAAAAATTAATTAATAACAAAATTTAACCCGAAATTTAATAAAATTGTTATTAACTGCTTGTCGATTGGTTTTGTGGTGAAGGAAAATCTAGGGAAATGAGCAAGCCCAATGACACACCGCTGGAGGATCGGGTCAACGCAGGCGTAGGCGTACGTTGGGTCTACCACTGCCGGAAGGAGGATTTAGAACGCCTGACGAAAGAACGAGGATTGGATCACTCAGGGAAAGTAGAGGAATTACGAAAACGGGTATGTACTTTCATAAAAGATGGGAATCACCACACAGGAGTGTGGACGCGGCTAGCCGAGTGGGAAACGCGCTTCGCGAAAATACCTGAATCACCCGTGCCATTAAACGTTTTCGCCCCAAGCGCACGACAACGTCAGAAATCTGAGTCCGACCTGCTGACGTTGTCAGGGTCACCAGGGGGTTGTTCCCGATTAGCCATAAACAACACCTGACAGTGAAGGGGCAAGGTACTCAAAGCGGCGTGAGCATCCGGAGAGCACGTGGCACCGCAAGTTAGCCTGCCTGTGACCAGCACACAAGTAGTCTCGGAGGGCAATAGATCGCGCATGAGCGCCAACTGCGGGGGTTGTGACAGTAGTAGGCAGTACATGGTCGTCCCCGAGCTGGTCAGAAAGTGGGGTGTCAGATTCGACGGTTACACGGATCCGCTCGTTTTTATAGAGGCGCTCGAACAACGAGTGAGCGCGTATGAAATCAACTTAGACCGGATGCCCAGGGCTATGAGCGAAGCGTTGACTGGCATGGCAGCATGTTGGTTTTCGACGAGCGACCTCAGTGACGCGAGTTGGGTCGCATTTAAAAGGGAGTTTTACGAGTTCTTCCTACCTCCACAATATTTTGATAGGCTAGAAGACCATATTAGGGCCCGTCGGCAACGCGCCGGCGAGGGTTACAAAGAATACGTGGTCGATGTGAGGAGACTTATGCGCCATGCCGGGTACGGGGCAGAACAGGAGTTGAACCGTATTTATGAGAACCTGGCCCGGGAGTACAGACTCTATATCCGTAGAAGAGATTTCGCGACACTTGTTCAACTGACCCAGCTAGCAGCAGAGTTTGAAGGTATCCCAGGGCAAAACCGGGAGGCAATGGGAGTTAGGAATATGACAGGAGTCGATCACTCACACGAGTCTAGGGTCGTGGACACGCCCGCTAGGCAAGATAAACCTTTCCGGAACCCGCCAGCGCAGTTACCGTTGGCGCGGAATGGCCCAAATAACGTGAGGGCAGGGGGAAGCGGAGAAATCTCGAACGGCATGCTGGGACAAGAGCATATAAGGCCGAGGGGAACCAGTCGCGTGTGCTATAAGGAAGGGCATTTTGCCCGAGAATACTCAATCCAAGTGCTGGCAGTAGGCAGTGTGGCGCGCAGGGCGTGAGCACCAGTATGTGTTGCGGAAAGGGAGAGTCAGAACCAGAAATAGTATACCCTCTTAGAGTCGAAAATAGTCGCATAGTCGCAGTAGTGGTAATGCCATCCATGTTGGATAGTCTCATTCTGGGAATGGACTTTCTGTGTAAGATAGGTACGACGGTTCAATGTGGCGAAGCGAGGTTGATTCTACAAACCGCCGAAGCGCCGACCGAGGGTACCGACAAGGTCGAGGCGGAGACTCCAGAAGGAAAAGAGCGCGAGACGCACGAGTCGGAGAGCGCATTGCGGGGAAGTGACCCGAGAGAATCCTGCGAGGAGGGTACAACAACAGAGGAGCGAGAGGCAAACCGAGACGCAGCGTCAGCCGTTGAGAAGCCATCGTTAGGTCAATTGGGTAACGCAGGCGTGGCTGTACCCCAGGGAAGGCACCCAGAGCCCGACGAAAAGCAAGAAGATGTTAACGAGGAAGAGCAACAATGGCCAGCGAGCTTGGATCCCGCAATACAAAAGTTTCTGAAGAAGGAGTTGCAATTGTTCGAGGAGTTACGAGGTGTGTCAAACATAGCCGAGCATCACATTGTTATGAGGGATAACAAGCCGATCAAGCAGAGGTACTATCCCAAAAACCCTGCAATGCAGCGCGTGATCGACCAACAAGTGGACGAACTGATTGAGGCAGGGGCCATAGAACCGTCGAGAAGCCCACACAGCGCGCCTCTTGTACTCGTTCGCAAGAAAACGAATGAATGGAGGATGTGCGTCGACTACAGGCAGCTCAACGCGCACTCAATACCCGACGCATACCCCGTTCCCCGGATTAATCAAATCTTGGAGAAGTTGAGAAACGCGCGATTTATATCGACGTTAGACTTGAAACACGGCTATTGGCAAATCCCCATGGCAGCGGACAGTCGGGAGTGCACGGCGTTCACGGTGCCTGGCATAGGGCTGTTCCAGTGGAAGGTCATGCCGTTTGGATTGCATTCGGCCGGCGCTATATTTCAGAGAGCCCTGGATACGGTGATCGGCCCTGGGATGGAGCCCCACGCGTTCGCTTACTTGGACGACATCATCATAGTCAGCAAAACAGAGGAAGAACACTTAGCGAACTTGAGAGAAGTGTTCCACAGGCTGAGGAAGGCTAATCTGAAGCTGAATCGAAGGAAATGTTCTTTCTTCCAAAGGAAGCTGGTATACCTCGGGCATCTGGTGAGCGGCGAAGGCATCCAGACAGACCCTGCCAAAGAGGGAGCCATCAATAATTTGAAAGCCCCGACTAGCAAAAAGAAGCTCAGGAGGTTCCTGGGGATGGCGTCATGGTACCGTCGGTTCGTGCCTAATTTCACTACGATGGTGCAGCCTATGACAGGCTTGTTGAAGAAAACCCGGAAATGGTCGTGGGACGAAGAGCAGCAAACAGCACTAGACAACCTCAAACGGTGCTTGACAACCGCTCCGATATTGGTTTGCCCGGATTTCGAGGAAAAATTCACGCTCCAGACAGACGCAAGCGATTATGGCATCGGAGGGGTGCTCACCCAAAAGATCGACCAACAAGAGAGGGTCATTTCCTACACGAGTCGGAAACTTTCGAAAGCGGAAATGAACTACTCCGCGACAGAAAAGGAGTGCCTGGCGATCGTGTGGTCAATTCGGAAATTGAGATGCTATCTAGAGGATACCACTTCGACGTCGTGACGGATCACATGGCTCTAAAATGGTTGAACTCCATCGAAAGCCCAACGGGAAGAATAGCACGGTGGGCATTGGAGCTCCAGCAATACCAATTCGACGTGAAGTACAGAAAGGGAAGCTCAACGTGGTAGCAGACGCGTTGTCGCGAGACCCGTTGGAACAACTCCAGCAAGCCGTGGTTCAGCAGTCAAAAGGGAAATGGATCCAAGGGTTACGAGAAAAGATAGCCAAAGAACCAGCCAAATACGCAGACTACACGGAAGAAAACGGACAGTCATACCACCACCTAGGCCACCGGGCGGATGACGAAGACTATATCCCGTGGAAGCTATGCGTGGACGAGGACCATAAGAGGAGGGTGTTGCAGGAATGCCACGACGCGCCGACCGCCGGTCACCAGGGTATCCGGAAAACAGTCATGAGGCTGTCGCAGCGCTATTATTGGCCAGGTATGTTCAGAGATGCGTCCAGGTACGTTAGACGTTGCGAAAAATGCCAACTATTCAAGACGGAGCAGAGGAAGCCAGCTGGTCAGATGTTAACCCGCCAGGTGGCGGAGCCAATGGCCATCCTATGCGCGGACTTTGTGGGTCCCCTGCCGCGCTCAAAACAGGGCAATACTATGTTGTTAGTATTCCACGACGCATTCACGAAGTGGGTTAGAACAGCAGCAACTCTACAGAAAGCCTTTTGCGAGCGAATTTTATGCCGTTTCGGCGTACCCAAGAAATTCGTATGCGACAACGGAGTCCAGTTCACAAGCCGAAGTTTCAAGGCGTTTTTGAACTCGATAGGCGTAGAGGTGGAACATACGGCCCACAGAAAAATCCGTCGGAGAGGACCAACAGGACGGTGAAAACGATGATAGCGCAGTACATCTCGGGAAATCAAAGTTCGTGGGACGAACTAATACCCGAAATCTCGTTGGCAGTCAACTCGAGCATTGCTGATTCGACAGGATTTTCCCCGGCGTTCCTGATGCAGGGAAGAGAACCTCGTTTGCCAGCAACGTTATACGACGAGAAGACACCGGGTACAGGAAATGCATCGCAAACACCTGGGGAGAAAGCGGACCGCCTGAGGGAAGTGTTCAAGATAGCGCAGGGAAACCAACAGCGAGCGTCAAAGGATCAAGGGAGGAATTACAATCTGAGAAGGAGGGAATGGAGGCCGACGATCAACGAACTGGTTCTATTGAGGACCCACCAACTCTCAAAAGCCAGCGACGGGTTCGCTGCAAAGCTAGCACCGAAATACGAGGGACCATACCGGGTTAAAAGATTCATCTCTCCGAATGTCGTGCGATTAGCAAAAGAAGGGGAGCGCAAGAGCCGGACGGCTAGCATCTCGCAATTGAAACCTTTTCAACAAGAAGACGAAGACGACACAGCGAGTCTACAACAGGAAGCGAAGATAAGCGAAAGGCGATGCCCATCATAAGCAGACGCTCACGTTTTGCCTTTCTTCTTTTCCCCACTTATTCGTTTTCAGAAACCCACTAAAGAAAACCCACCAAAAAAAAAAAAAAAAAAACATTTGCATCTCGGATAAAACACAATAATAACCTATACACAATTTCTTACCCACAGGCAATGGAAGCTAAAGACAAATGTGAGTGACCAGTGGTACTCGTACTGTGGGCTGCCCAGTACATCCTCCCCCCCCCCCCCCCCCCCCCCCCCCCCCGATCACTCAGCCGTTTTCGACCAACGCGGGTGTCAGGCGACACAAATTGCACGTGTCTATACTTCACAAGGCGTCACTGGTGTTTGTAATAAATTTCTTGTGACGCAGAACTTTGGCCGGACTGAGATATATACCCCGGCCAAAATCTCTACCTTACAAAGTTCATAATAACGTTGACAAGTTTGTTGAAGTAAATTGCACAGGTCACGGGATCTTCATTTACTAGGGTGGCTTTTTCATTGAAATGCATACTGAGAAGTTCTGTTTCTTGTAGTTCAGTATTGAATTTAAATTTGTACAAAATTTTCATTAGTTTTGGCCAGCCAATTTCATTGGCGCTCATGGTCAGGAAAAATGTTGGTTTTCCTAGCTGTCTAATCATTGCAAATAAGTCGCGCTTTCTTTGTGACCAATAGTATACTGAATTAGGTATCGAGCGTAAGAATGCGAAATTTTTCTCGATGCAACCATTTAAATATTGTTCATTTGAACATCATTTCTTGTCATCGAAATATTTGAACCCATGTGTTTAAATGCAATGGTTATTGAGTCCCTCACACGAATTCGCATGATTTTCATCGCCATATAAAGCAAGTGCGATGGTGTTACTCCTCGTCGATCAGATCGACGTAGCTCACTGCTTGCTATCATAAATGGAGTCACTGTCAAGCCTTCTTTAAAATGTCTAAATTGTCCCAAATAAATTGAGGGAAAAGACAATTCTTCACAGTGTTCATCAAATAAAATAGACGTAGGAACATTTTTTTCACCAGGTGCCAAACAAAGGTATTGATCTTCACTCCAAAGAAGCGTCGGCTGTTGTGCTGATAAACTCTCTTCAATGTCAATAACTTCACTTAGATCATCAAGCTGTGTAGTGTGTACTTCAATTGGCTCTTCCATGAAAAACTCGTTGTTGACTTTTATATTATAAAATTTATACAGAGGTGATTCAATAAGGTATTGTAGCCAAACTTTGATGACGCTCTTCTTCACTAATCCCATAAGATAGCTTGACTTATGAATCAATTTTTTCTTTATATGCACATTAATAGCAAATCGTCATCAATATTCCGCGGTAAAACTTGCACCATATTATTGACAGACACAGGTACATTTATAATTTGACCAAGTATACCGTACTGTTCTTGGCCATGTCTTAAACGTCGAAACTGCATGAAAGGCAATCTCGGCGACACCAAACGTTCCGTTAAAATATCCCATCCCGGTAAATTCGGTGGTCGGAACGGATATTTGAAGCCATTCGATTTTGAAAGCTGCGGAATTTCATTCTTTTTTAATGTTGAATGGCATGTGCGACACACGCGATCGTTATTGAAATTCAAATCAGGAAATTCTAATTGAATTGAATTTCTGCATTCAAGAGGAATTAACTTTAAATCTTCGGAGAACCACAATCTATCACAATCAGCGCATGTATATCCGAAGTGATAGTGTTGATAAATTTGAGCTTAAATGTCTATGAGCGCTAATGTGTTCATTGAAATTATGGTAAGAAATAGTTTCCACATGTTGCTGATCCTGTGCTTCTTGTTGTTGTTGCTGTATTGTATTTGTCGTAGATGGACGATCTTGTTGCAATGGTTCTTGTGGCTGCTCTTGATGTTGTTGAACTAATAAGTCCTATATTATTTGTATTGAAATTAAATAATGAATGAATGAATAGCCATTATACGAAATATACTAACTTCTCTTCTTCTTTCTTCAGCAGTCAATGTATTTGACGTAGATGGTTGCATTGGAACTTCAGCTGTTACCACATGCTGTTGTTGTGGGGCTTGGTGCTGCTCCAGCTGTTGTTGCTGTTGTGGAGCTTGGTGCTGTTCTTGATGCTGTGTAGTATGTTGTTGTTGAATTTTCTTTCTCTTCCGATATTCTGCCTGATATACCCTGTTTTGTTCTCTTCTTCTTTCTTCAGCAGTCAATGAATTTGACGAAGATGGTTGCATAGGAACAATTTTCTTTCTCTTCCGATATTCTGCCTGTTTTAATCTGTTTTGTTCTCTTCTTTCTTCTGGAGGCAATGTATTTGTCGTAGATGGACGATCTTGTTGCAATTGTTCGTGTTGCTGCTCATTTGTATTGAAATTAAATAATGAATTTTAAATATACCAAAACATTGTGCACCGTGTGTATAATAGCCCTTATACGATATATACTCACTTCCATTATGTACAAAGTTTAAAAGTATTTCACTAAAACAGTTTACGTTCGCGCAATATATAAAATCACTTCACTTTGCTACAATGCTTTTGTTTATTTTCGCGATGACAAATCCCGGCATTGTTAGCGATGGCAAGATCATCAGAAAAATCGATAATCGATGAATTTTTTACTTTGATAGATTAGATTAAACAATATATCTGCTTGTTATATATGGAATATTAAACGAATTTTTGCAAATAATCTAACAACTTCTATTAGATTTTATCAACCTTATTTTATTTTATCCGAAATATCGAAAAATGGCTAAAATGTCAACGTTGTCCATTGCTGATGGAAACATTAATCTCATAGACTTAAATAATCGATATTTCTTTGCAATTAATGTTCTAATAATATTAAAAAAAAATAATATACCCTTGCACAAAACTTTTTCAGTTAATACTGTGACTCTAGTTTATAAAACTAGTTTATAAAATTATATGAATAAAAAGTATTGCTTAATTTAAAATTCGCTACCTCACTCGCATGCTTATACATATTATTTTACTTGCTCGCTGTCTTGCTGTCTGTATATCTGTTCGCTTCTACAATCGACTCATAGTTCACCAATACCAAGAATGGTAACGCTGTGTGCTAACGCTGTGTGATATGTAAACATTGACATTTTTTAAAGTAACCCTACCGCCGCTAAAGATGTTAAAACATCAAAAGAATAAAATAAAAATTAAATACCAAAATAATAAAAACAATATACAAATATTATTTGAATGGAATGACATACTACTTTTAAATCTTACTCCCTGCCGTATTATATGTAAAGGAAAATGGACCAAGAAAATAGATTGTGAACATAACAAGAACAGCTTTATCTTGCTCTTTCAATGTACGAATTATAACCCACAAGAATCATAACAAAATATAGTCTAGCAAAACTACTTACTACTTACTACTTGAAGTCTAAACGGTCTTAAGACCATGAATCCTAAGTTAGTGAAAATTTTGTAAATGACTTGCTTGCGCTCTTTTTATTAGTTTAACATACAACTCTTTACCAATATAAAAAGAAAAATAAATCTTACTATACAATTATTAAACCAAATCTTATTATTTGGAGCCTCCTCCACAAACAGTATACAATAAAATCAAACCATAATCTAAAATCAAAAAACAGGATCAAGAGCTAGGGTGTATAAAACGACTAATACAAAGGAAGAAAAAACCGAAAATACCCACATTTAGTGGGTATAAACCAATCCGGTGATAGTTAAAGTACATTATTTTAAAAACACACTACAATTAAAAATTTTAAGTACTCTACCGCCCGTTTTGCAATATACCGACTCTCAAGTCATCTCGAGCTTTAGTACATCACAACCGTATTTTGCCATCCAAATTCAATGCTAATGCAAAGGTTCAAGAATAATAAAACACAATACAATGGTTTCACGAATTAAATAAATAACTCAGATCATGAAAAAATAAATCCTTTAGCGACAATAAGTTTTGAGCACTTAAGAAAATAAGTCTCCTTAAGAAATAATTATAATAATTATATGAATAAATACGCCCTAATAACATGGCATCTAATAGATACTTAACCCTTAAATTAAAACATTTAACGTATTCATACTTTTCGAAACAGTGTAAGACTCATATATCGAACTGATAAGCTATTTCAATGCACTTCCTTATTAAATGCAAGAAAAATGGGGAGAATAATGAAATAAAATATACCATCCATCAATTATAAGAAATTAGTAACGAAATTTTGTAAGTTCAAGCAATGAGTTTGGAAATATAAAAATCTAACATAATCACTAAAAAGTAGAAATGTACATAGGTTGACAGTTGAAATATATTAAAGCAATCAATTATAAAGTGAAAAATCAATGTCCGATCGATTTCCCTGTTAAAATTAAGTTAACTTGTTAAGGACAATAATACAATCTATCTCGTTTTAAGCGTAAAGCCTAGTGCAAATAGCTAACTACATAACATAAAATGTTTAAAAATCTGTAGAATACTAAGTTGAAGAAAACGATTAAATATAACATAAATTAAGATAGGGTATCATACAACGTCAATAGTAGAATTTTCGAAGTCAGTAAATGAGTACAAAACACATTCTTTATACATTTTTATCGTAGATAGCATACTGAGAAAGAGTTAATAAAACCCGTTTATAAAAAAAAAAATCAAGCTGCTAAGAACATCTACTGTTTTCATTTTCTTTATTTTAGAAATTGATTTGATATGTGAGTTTGATGAAATAATTTTAGTTGAGTATAAGAAATAGTTTGACGGATATCTTGAATATGAAAAGTGTCATTAAGGAAAAGATTATTTGATAAGCCTAAAAGATTACCTTAAGGAATTTAAAGAATGTATAAGCAAAATATATTGTTACTGAGATAGAACGAAATCCAATATATGGGGATTAAAAAAATAATAATAACAATAATCTCAATAAACGATGAAGTATAAATATTAAGATCAAAATTAAAGTTAAAACATGATTTATTATACCAGCTACACGAACTTCTTTAAGCTTTCAAGTGAGTACTAGAACTAAGGCTTATAATATTGACTTAAAAAAGCATTTTATAAAGCCGAAACAAAATCATGGAGTATGACTTGTGTGCTCTACCGGCTTGTCATCAATATTAATGTTCGGTGTTTGTGTTTGCTAAATCCCTCAACGAAACAAGCTTAATGTAAATCTTAAATTTAACATACAACAAAAAACTATAAAAAATAAAAATAAAAATATATATATATGAAATAAAATTAAAACATACCCATAAGAAAAACATAATTTGATAATTCATTGGTTTATTAAAAAGTTATACTAATTAGTTCTATAAAAGTAACAGAAGTCAGTGCAATAATCAAAACAGATATATGCAAATAAAGGTTAGAAACGTAAGTAGCGAATAAGTTGGGTGTGCGTTAGAAGGAGGGACAATCAATTAACATACATAGACGCTCGTGTATAGAATCGCATAAGGGAGCGTGTTTTAATATAATAATACAAGCAGGATCACTTTCCCCTATAACACTTTCCCCCTCTAACACCTACTCTCTCTAATACTAACTCTCTCTTTCTCCCTCTAACACTTTCCTCCTCTTACAACTTCCCCCTATAATATTTCAAACTAAATCTGCAAGTCTCAATACTCTTGTGTTGATCTTGTTGCTGCTGCTGCGGAAAAATTCCCATCCCTTGCTTACATAACACTCACGAATGTTGTTGTTCTTGTTGTTGTTGGTTTTGCTTTTGATCATAACAATGCGGCCTACGAATGTACTGCCCTTTGACTAGCGTACTTCAAACAAGCACAATCTTGTCTCAATCCTTTTATTCTTTGATCACAGGTTTTCACAAACATTCATTTTTTATGTTTTGCCTGCAGGTGGGCAAGGCAACGCACATCAAACAGCCACCCTCTCGACTCTCTCTTATCTACTTATTCGTATCTAACACCTTCTCCCTCTAACACTTTCCCACTCTATCCTTTCCCCCTCTTACTCCTTCTCCCTCTAACACTACCCCTCTCACACCTTCTCCCTCTAACTCTTTATAATCTAAATGTACAAGTATCAATACTCTTGTTTAAAAACAATGTGTTGATCTTGCTGCTGCTGCTGCTGCGAAAGAAAATTCCCATCCTTGCACACATAACCCCCCACGAAGGATGTTGTTGTTGCTGTTGACAATAACAATGTACGTGTCCAGAGCAATGTATTTAAAACAGTAGCATACTTGACTCTAACACTAATTGGTTGAATAGCAAAAACTGATCCTGTCATTATCACAACCATAATGCTCAACGTATTGACATTGCTGCTGCTGCTGCTGCGTAAGAAAAGTTCCACCCCTTGTTCAAAGAGCCCCACGAAGGTTGTAGTTGTTGTTGCTGTTGGTGTTGCTTTTGATCATAACAATGCGGCCTACGAATGTACTGCCCTTTGACCAGCTTACTTCAAAAAAGCACAATCAAGCATGCACAAACTTGTCTCTAAGTCTTCCACCCTCTAACACTTTCTTGCACACAGTATCCTTCTTACACTATCCCCCTCTAACTCTTTCCTCCTCTAGCACCTTCTCCCTCTAACACTTTCCCCCTCTATCCTTTCCCCCTCTTACACCTTCTCCCTCTAACACTCCCCCTCTTACACCTTTTCCCTCTAACTCTTTATAATCTAAATGTACAAGTATCAATACTCTTGTTTAAAAACAGTGTGAAAATTTCCATCATTGCACACATAACGCCCCACGAAGGTTGTAGTTGTTGTTGCTGATGGTGTTGCTTTGATCATAACAATGCGGCCTACGAATGTACTGCCCTTTGACTAGCGTACTTCAAAAAAGCACAATCTTTTCTCAATCCTTTTATTCTTTGATCACTGGTTTTCACAATCATAAACATTCATTGTTAATGTTTTACCTGCAGGTGTGCAAGACTACGCACGTCAAACAGGTGCCCTCTCGACTCTCTTTTATCTACTTATTCGTAGCTAAGAAACCTGCTCACAGTTGACTCTCTCTCTCTCTCTCTTATCTACTAATTTGTAGCTAAGAAACCTGTGCACACTTGACTCTAGCATTTAATAGTTTCATAGGGAATGTACTTTGCTCACTGAACCTCACGGACGGTGATACCTATAACACATTAGCCAACTAATGTACTTGACCTTTGACTAGCGCACTTCAAGCATGCACAAACTTGTCTCTAAGTCTTCCTCCCTCTAACACTTTCTTGCACACAGTCTCTTTCTAACACTTTCCCCTCTAACACATTTTAATCTTAATCAACAAGTATCAATACTCTTGCTTAGAAGCAATGTATTGATCCTGCCGTTGCTGCTGCTGCTGGTGCTGCGTTCGCAGAACCCCAGTACATCGAACAAGCGTTCGCTTTTCTCTATTCTCTATCCTTACTTATTTTGATCACTGGTTATCACAACCATAAACATTCATTTTTTGACGAGTGTTGCAGGTTTATAATGCCACTCACGTCAAAGAGGCGCCCTCTCGATTCCAGATCCTTTGATAACTACTACTCATGAACATAAACATTCATTCATGATTGCTTGCTTTCAGGTTAACAATGCAACGCACGTCAAACAGGCGCCCTCTCGACTCTCTCTGATCTATCCTTTCTTCCTGTGCACACTGCACCACATGACCATAAACAGATTTACAATGCCACGCACGTCAAAGAGGCGCACAATTGACACTAACACTAATTAGGTAAATAACCAAATCTGTTTCTCTGATCACCTGCTTGCAGGTGTATAATGCAACGCAGGTTTAACAGGCGCGCACTTGACTCCAAATCCTTTGATCACTAATTCTCACAGATGCTGCTAGTAAAGTGGTGGCCTAGGAATGTTAATCCTTTGTTCTCCACCCTACTCTAATTAAAGCGGGCACGATCATGGGAAAAAAAGGGTCATAAATTATCATATTGAAGGGGCGATAAGAGGGTCAAAAACAAGGGGGCGATAAAAGGGTCATAAATTGTGATTAGGGGTAAATAAAGTGACAGCTACTTCCTGTCACAGAACCGCCAGTTCCCTAATACTTACAATTTAAATAATATATAAACTGGATTGTACTGCCTCTGATCTATTATATTAGTAAGGTGAATTTGCTTTGAGTCTTTTGAGTGGTTTCAGTTATGTTTAGCATAATCTTTGGTAATCTCAGCTCTGCCCATCAAATATGGGTTCACTAAAATGCTTTTTGGTTTTGCAGCCTGATTTTTTTACAACCGCTAGAAGCAGGGCGTTAGTTGTACTCAAACACAAAAGAAACGCTCCTTGTAAGTGAATCATTATTTTGAATTTAACTATACAATACATACATAGCCTACCGCCACAATATGTGTATTTTTTAACACTGCTCGTTAAGGTCCGTAAAACTCATGTATACGGTACGGGAGCTGTACGGGGCTCATGCGTACAGGCCTTAAAACAAAATGACCACAAAGAGTCGTAAGAAGCGAATGCATAGGTTGAGGCGAAAAGGCAAAAAGCTGCGTGTAAGGTCTGAGTAATCGGATCACCTCTGACTATTCTTTAACACATAACTGACGTACACAATTTAAATACACACTTAAAAACTAAATTAAATTTGCAAAATATTTTTCGAAAACAAAATAGGTGCTTTAGTAAAAATAATATAATAAATAAATTAACACTTCAAACAAATACCTTCGGTGTTCTTATTCAATTTACAAAATAAAATTATAAAAAATAAATATAAATAAAATACATATATGTATATTACAAAATAATTGTTTGTAATAAAACATTTATGTCAGGCATTTCTTAAACCCTTCATCATAATTAACAAGAATGATATTAGATTTAGAAGAATACCAATTCACAATAGAATACCTCAAGGGGAAAGACAATCATATGGCAGACGCATTGTTAAGAATTAATATTGAATCACTAATACAAAAAATAGAAACATAATGATAGTCCAAACAAGATAATAATTGTTTGTTAAAATAAGAAAACGAATCATTTCACAATTTTCCATTAATAATTTATATACTAACGAAAGGTTCGACTAAGGTCAATTCTTTCAAAGGCTTAATTCAGAGGCCGGTGTATATAAAATCGTAACTTACGGTTGTCACCAAATGAACCAATCTTCGAGTTTGTATCACTTAATGAATTTAAAAATATGGGCAATACATGTTTAAATATATTAAAAGTAGCGCTACTAACAAGAGTGACACAAATAGACAAAAATGACGAAAGTCAAAGGGATTACGCGAACCCTGTTGAAAATTAAGAAATACTATTACTGGCCCCAAATTACAAAGACTATAGCAAAATATGTGAAAACTTGTCCAAAACGTCAACAAGCAAAAACGACAACACATACAAATGCACCCATGATTATAACAGGCACACCAAGTACAGCTTCTGACACTGTTTTAATTGATACCATTGGTCCATTACCTCGTACAGAGAATAACAATGAGTATGCAGTCACAATTATTTGTGAACTCACGAAATATCTAAATACAATACCAGTAGCTGATAAATCGGCAAAAACAGTAGCCAGAGCAATATTTGAATCTTTTGTACTAAAGTACTGTCCTATGAAGACATACATAACGGACATGGGTACTGAATACAAAAATTCACTTATAATTGACTTGTGTAAGTATATGAAAATAAGAAATATACAATCATCAGCCTATCGTCACCAGACTTTAGGAACTGTAGAAAGAAGTCATCGAACATTCAACGAATACATTCGTTCGTACATTTCGATTGACAAGATTGACAGCACATGAATATTGCCCTTAGGAACTTGTTTATGGTAGACTACCTAGACAGTTCACAGAATTTAATACCAATAGTGAAATATATCCTGTATATAACATAGACGATTACGCTAAAGAATTTAAGTTTGGATTACAAACAGCTCATAAAAGAGCAGAAAACCTAATAAACTTAGAAAAAGAAAAAAGAAAAATTGAATACGATAAAAAATTCAATGACATAAGTTTAGAAGTAGGATCTTTAGTACTATTAACAAGTAAATAAAAAAAAATATTGAAGACATGCTTTTATACGCTTTCTTGCATACATATGTTACCGTTAGTTTAATAAAGTTTGTAGAAAAAAAAAAAAACATAAGAAAAGGTAAATTTCGGTCGGAGATCGAACCTACGCTCTGTGACTTGTGAAGCGGCAGTCTTCTCTCTATACCACCAAAGCTCGTCTATTTAACCAGTCAAAATAGTAACTTAATCAAAAGGGAAAACAGGTTTTCGTGGTTTTGGCATGGTGTTAAATATTGTATCGTGCCAAAAACTTTAAAAACATGTATTGTCATCTGAAACACATATTTGGTGAAAATTTCAGAGCTCTAGCTAATCGGGAACTTGGTGAAAATTTGATTACAAGAATCCAGTACAAACATACAGACAGACAGACAAGTCAAGTTAAATAAAAGCATGTAAAAAGAGTGTATAGAGAGAGAGAGCATGTACACACATGCATGTAATGTGAGTGCTTGTGCGCTCTTGGCTTGCGTTCCAAATGGAACGTGGGATGTGCAGCATCAGCTTAACGGTCAGCAAGCTTGCTAGCGATCCGCGCTGAGTAACATGAGCCTGAGCCCATGCGCTGCATATTATATGTATATTAATGTATGCAACAAAGTGTTACATACTAAGCTTTACTGAGTCATGCATATACACACTACACCTCCCCTTTTAAAAGAATAACGTAATTTAATGGAGTTGTTCAATTGATTAGGTTTATATTAATAAATGTATTGAGTCTGGATGAATGTGAATTGAGGGGATGAGTGTAGGAATGACAAAAGTTTAGTTGAGCCTGATATATTCTTCATAATATAAGAAAAATTATTATTTATTTATTCGATAAAAATTGTTTTTTTTTTAAATTATATTTTTCTTTAAATGTAAAGCTTGAATTATGGTTAATTTAAACGATAATTAAATTATTATTTTTATTTATTTATTTATTTTTTTGTTTTTGATTTTGGCTGATCAGGCTTAAAATTTGAATATATTCTATGCTCGAGCTAACCTGTTTTTTCTTACCTACGTCTAGTTTTATGTTATTATACTCGATACCGAAGGTAAAGAGTATATTGGTTTTGTGCAATGTCCGTCATGGTGTCTATCCGTCCGTATGGTTGCAAGTTTTTTCCACACCCTTCAAGCTAGAGACTTGAAACTTTCCAATTCTCTTTATCTATATGATAGTAAATCAAAGTGTCAAGATGGAGGTTCTACGATAACTGGGGGGGCGCAAATCGATGAATTCGAAAACTCAAAACCGATAAATCCACATATTTCACACACCCTTACAGCTAGAACTACCAAATTTGGTAAGAAGATAGCTACTAGCAACCCCCAAAAAACTGCATCAAAAATTCACAGGTGTTGGGCGAACAGCTGGAAGCTGGAGACTGGACAGGATAAAAACCAGAACACTGCCAGGGGATGGCCATGCATGCGTGCCTGCCGGCATGCATAACGACACCGCCTAAAAAGTTTAGATTGCATCACATCGCTGCTATGCGTTCCGCCCATAAGCCGCACACCAAAAGAACGTGAGTTAGATGCGGGCGCATGCATCTAGAAGCCGTCGAGAAATAACCATCCATATGAGAAGGTCATCGCAAGCGGCAAAAGAGTTTTTAATTAACCAAACAGCTTGCCACACTGCTTTTTAATTGCTCGCACCAGTTGTTGAAACCAGGAAGGTGTTTGTGTTATTTGTTTTTTGTAACCATAAATTTTTGGTCAAGCAGTGAGCATAAAAGTAAATAAGATGGAAAAAGCATTAAAATGAAACAAATTCAGTTAATCTTTACTCTTTTTATACTCTCACATGTGAAACAGGGTATATTGGCTTTGTCATGAATCTGTAACGTCTTAAAGGAATGATGGGAGACCCCATAAGCCTTACATCAAAATGATCAGGACGAGCTCAGGAATTGATTTCCGCGTGTCCGTCCGTCCGTCTGTTCGTCTGTCTGTTTCAACACGATTTCCGGCCAAGCTGCTGTACCAATCTTGATGAAACTTTCACAGATTGCTTAGATCATGTCGGGTTTGTTCACTATGAAATTTCATATCGATCGGAGCATTCTACGATATAGCCACCATACAAATTTACCATTTCGTACTATCAATTGTTGTCTCTGTCGTGCACTTTCAAGTACCTACATGTCAAATTGTTGTTGTTGTCGCACCCGAACAAGTCAATGACGCACAAGAGTAAAAATATTAGCTAAAAATTACCAACAACTGCACAGAAACATAAGAGGGGGAGCATTGATTTGGCTGTGTGAAGGGTATAATTTTCTTGTACAATTCATTTTTGCTCTTATTTTTTCTTTGCAGGTACTGGAAAGACGTTTGATGTTGGATGAACCGCCTGAATGATGTCTTCGCTGGATCCTATCAATGAGCTGCCAACCACAAGGATAGACCAGTTAAGTGACTCTGTTGCTTTAAAAATCAAAATTTTAACTTATTTTCTTTTTTCTTTTGCAGCAACTTTTGGTGGACGCTGGTAGACGCCTTTGGTGTTAATTCCGTAGATCCTACTCGATGCCACCAGCCATGCCGGAAGTGTGGACTTCACAAGCACTGGATACAGGCGACAAAATGATGACCAGGTAAGTGACGAATTTTGTGTGTTTGAGAAAATCAATTTATTATTAAATTTTGCTAATATTCTTTTCTTTGCAGATACTGGATGTTAGATGAACCGCTGAAATGATGTCTTCGCTGGATCCAATCGATGAGCTGCAAACCACAAGGATGGATCAGGTAAGTGACTCAGTTGCCAAAGTAAATTGTTTGATTTAGAAATCAAAATTTTAACTATTTGTATTCGTTTTTTGCAGCAACTTTTGGTGGACGCTGATAGACGCCTATGGTGTTGATTCCGTGGATCAAACTCATTGCCACCAGCCATGCCGGAAGTGTGAACAACACAAGCACTGAGTGCAGGCGACAATGTGATGACTAGATAAGTGACGAATTTTGAGTGTTTGAGAAAAATCCATTTAATATTAATTTTTGCTCTTCTTATTTTCTTTGCAGGTACTGGAAGGACGTTTGATGTTAGATGATGCCGCTGGAATGATGTCTTCGCTGGATCCAATCGATGAGCTGCCAACCACAAGGATGGACCAGGTAAGTGACTTAGTTGAAAATAGTAAAATTGTTTTATTTAAAAATCATGTTGTAGCTATTTTGTATTCATCTTTTTTATTCAGCAATTTTTGGTGGACGCTGGTAGACGCCTGTGATGTTGAGTCCGTGGATAACGCTCGATCCCACGACCCATGGCGCAAGTGTGAACTTCGCGAACACTGGGTACAGGCGACAATGTGATGACCAGATAAGTGACGAATTTTGTGTGTTTGAGAAAATCAATTTATAATTAATTTTTGCTCTTTTTCTTTTCCTTGCAGGTACTGGAAGGACGTTTGATGTTAGATGATGCCGCTGGAATGATGTCTTCGCTGGATCCAATCGATGAGCTGCCAACCACAAGGATGGACCAGGTAAGTGACTCAATTGCAAATAGCAAAAATGTTTGATTTAAAAATCAATATTTTAACTATTTTTTTATTCGTTTTTTGCAGCAACTTTTGGTGGACGCTGGTAGATGCCGTTGATGTTGAGTCCGTGGATAACGCTCGATGCCACGACCCATGCCGGAAGTGTGGACTTCACAAGCACTGGATACAGGCGACAATGTGATGACCAGATAAGTGACGAATTTTGTGTGTTTGAGAAAATCAATTTATAATTAATTTTTGATCTTTTTCTTTTCCTTGCAGGTACTGGAAGGACGTTTGATGTTGGATGATGCCGCCTGAATGATGTCTTCGCTGGATCCAATCGATGAGCTGCCAACCACAAGGATGGACCAGGTAAGTGACTCAATAGCAAATAGCAGAAATGTTTGATTAAAAAATCAAAATTTTAACTATTTATAAAAGGTAAAGAGTATATTGGTTTTGTGCAATGTCCGTCATGGTGTCTGTCCGTCTTTCCGTCCGTATGGTTGCAAGGATCCACGCCCCCCCATTCCGCCCCCAGACCCAACGCATTTTAAAGTCAAAAAAGCCTATATCTCCCAAAGTTTTTGAGCTAGAGCCACCAAATTTGGTGCCAATTTAGCTGATGATAACCCCCCAAAAACTGCACCAAAAGTTTGGATGCCACGCCCATCAATACCGCCCTAGCCGCCCCCTGATGCCCCAACGCTTCGTAAAAAACGGGAATGCATGTATCTTCCAGATTTGTGGAGCTAGAGCCACCAAATTTGGTAGGAAGATAGCTGGTAACGACCCCAAAAGAACTGCATCAAAGTTTTGGAGCCTCGCCCACCCATCCCGCCCCCAGCCCCCCCCCCGCATTTAGAAATCAGAAAAGCCTATATCTCCCACAGTTTTTTAGCTAGAGTCACAAAATTTGGTGCCAAGATAGATGATGATGAACCCCCAAAAACTGCATCAAAAGTTTGGATGCCACGCTCACCAATACCGCCCTAGCCACCCGCATCTGCCCCAAAGCTTCGTGAAAAACGGGAGTGCATGTATCTTCCAGAGTAGTGAAGCTAGAGCCACCAAATTTGGTAGGAAGATAGCTGGCAACGACCCCCAACAATCTGCATCAAAGTTTTGGAGCCTAGCCTATCCATTCCGCCCCCCTCTCCCCACCTTATACAAACTTTGAGCTAGAGTCACCAAATTTGGTATGAAGGTAGCATTTGACATTCCACAAGGATCTGCAGCAAAAATTTGGATGCCATGCCCAACATACCGCCCCCAGCCCCATAGCCCCCCTATCCCCAATTTTTACAAACTTCGAGCTAGAGTCACCAAATTTGATATGAAGGTAGCATTTGACATTCCACAAGGATCTGCAGCAAAAATTTGGATGCCACGCCCAACCATACCGCCCCCAGCCCCCCTTTCCCCGCTTTATACAAACTTCGAGCTAGAGTCACCAAATTTGGTATGAAGATAGCAATTGACATCCCACATAGATCTGCACCAAAAATTTGAATGCCACGCCCACTCATACCGCCCACAGCCCCCCTTTCCCCACTTTATACAAACTTCGAGCTAGAGTCACCAAATTTGGTATGAAGATAGCAATTGACATCCCACATGGATGGGCATCAAAATTTTTAATACTTGTATCGAGTATACCGCAGTCGGTTGCGTCCGACTGCAACGTTTCCACTTGTTTTTTATTCGTTTTTTGCAGCAACTTTTGGTGGACGCTGGTAGACGCCGTTGATGTTGAGTCCGTGGATAACGCTCGATCCCACGACCCATGGCGCAAGTGTGAACTTCGCGAACACTGGGTGCAGGCGACAATGTGATGACCAGATAAGTGACGAATTTTGTGTGTTTGAGAAAATCAATTTATAATTAATTTTTGCTCTTTTTCTTTTCCTTGCAGGTAGTGGAAGGACGTTTGATGTTAGATGATGCCGCTGGAATGATGTCTTCGCTGGATCCAATCGATGAGCTGCCAACCACAAGGATGGACCAGGTAAGTGACTCAATTGCAAATAGCAAAAATGTTTGATTTAAAAATCAATATTTTAACTATTTTTTTATTCGTTTTTTGCTGCAACTTTTGGTGGACGCTGGTAGATGCCGTTGATGTTGATTCCGTGGATCCTACTCGATGCCACCAGCCATGCCGGAAGAGTTGGCTTCACAAGCACTGGATGCAGGCGACAAAACGATGACCAGATAAGTGACGAATTTTGTGTGTTTGAGTGTGTCAATTTATAATTAATTTTGCTTTTTTATTTTTTTTGCAGGTACTGGAAGGACGTTTGATGTTAGATGAACCGCCTGAATGATGTCTTCTCTGGATCTGTCGATGAGCTGCCAACCACAATTATGGTGTATTATTTAAAAGTATTCTCTTTGTATGATGGAAGTTAATAAACACGTCTGCGCCATTTGATGGTTGGCTATTTAATGTTCTTTAGTATGCAGATGCCAAACTCGTAGCCTAAGAGATATATGTTTTCTTATGTATATAACAAGTAAATCAAAAAAATTTTGAAGAAATGCTTTTATACGCTTTCTTGCATTCATATGTAACCGTTAGTTTAATTAAGTTTGTAAAAAAAAATACATATAAAAGGTAAATTTCTGAGATCGAACCCACGATCTGTGACCTGTGAAGCGGCAGTCTTGTCTCTATACCACCAAAGCTCGTCTATTTAACCAGTCAAAATAGTAATTTAATAAAAAGGGAAAACAGGTTTTCGTGGTTTTGGCATGGTGTTTAATATTGTATCGTGCCATGTATGTATTTGTATGTATATGTATTTTTTTTACAAACTTAATTAAACTAACGGTTACATATGAATGCAAGAAAGCGTATAAAAGCATTTCTTCAAAATTTTTTTGATTTACTTGTTATATACATAAGAAAACATATATCTCTTAGGCTACGAGTTTGGCATCTGCATACTAAAGAACATTAAATAGCCAACCATCAAATGGCGCAGACGTGTTTATTAACTTCCATCATACAAAGAGAATACTTTTAAATAATACACCATCATTGTGGTTGGCAGCTCATCGACAGATCCAGAGAAGACATCATTCAGGCGGTTCATCTAACATCAAACGTCCTTCCAGTACCTGCAAAAAAATAAATAAGCAAAAATTAATTATAAATTGACACACTCAAACACACAAAATTCGTCACTTATCTGGTCATCGTTTTGTCGCCTGCATCCAGTGCTTGTGAAGCCAACACTTCCGGCATGGCTGGTGGCATCGAGTAGGATCCACGGAATCAACATCAACGCATCTACCAGCGTCCACCAAAGTTGCTGCAAAAAACGAATAAAAAAATTAAAATATTGATTTTTAAATCAAACATTTTTGCTATTTGCAATTGAGTCACTTACCTGGTCCATCCTTGTGGTTGGCAGCTCATCGATTGGATCCAGCGAAGACATCATTCCAGCGGCATCATCTAACATCAAACGTCCTTCCAGTACCTGCAAGGAAAAGAAAAAGAGCAAAAATTAATTATAAATTGATTTTCTCAAACACACAAAATTCGTCACTTATCTGGTCATCACATTGTCGCCTGTACCCAGTGTTCGCGAAGTTCACACTTGCGCCATGGGTCGTGGGATCGAGCGTTATCCACGGACTCAACATCACAGGCGTCTACCAGCGTCCACCAAAATTGCTGAATAAAAAATATGAATACTAAATAGCTACAATATGATTTTTAAATAAAACAATTTTACTATTTTCAACTAAGTCACTTACCTGGTCCATCCTTGTGGTTGGCAGCTCATCGATTGGATCCAGCGAAGACATCATTCCAGCGGCATCATCTAACATCAAACGTCGTCCAGTACCTGCAAAGAAAATAAGAAGAGCAAAAATTAATATTACATGGATTTTTCTCAAACACTCAAAATTCGTCACTTATCTAGTCATCACATTGTCGCCTGCACTCAGTGCTTGTGTTGTTCACACTTCCGGCATGGCTGGTGGCAATGAGTTTGATCCACGGAATCAACACCATAGGCGTCTATCAGCGTCCACCAAAAGTTGCTGCAAAAAACGAATACAAAATAGTTAAAATTTTGATTTCTAAATCAAACAATTTACTTTGGCAACTGAGTCACTTACCTGATCCATCCTTGTGGTTTGCAGCTCATCGATTGGATCCAGCGAAGACATCATTTCAGCGGTTCATCTAACATCCAGTATCTGCAAAGAAAAGAATATTAGCAAAATTTAATAATAAATTGATTTTCTCAAACACACAAAATTCGTCACTTACCTGGTCATCATTTTGTCGCCTGTATCCAGTGCTTGTGAAGTCCACACTTCCGGCATGGCTGGTGGCATCGAGTAGGATCTACGGAATTAACACCAAAGGCGTCTACCAGCGTCCACCAAAAGTTGCTGCAAAAGAAAAAAGAAAATAAGTTAAAATTTTTATTTTTAAAGCAACAGAGTCACTTAACTGGTCTATCCTTGTGGTTGGCAGCTCATTGATAGGATCCAGCGAAGACATCATTCAGGCGGTTCATCCAACATCAAACGTCTTTCCAGTACCTGCAAAGAAAAAATAAGAGCAAAAATGAATTGTACAAGAAAATGATACCCTTCACACAGCCAAATCAATGCTCCCCCCTCTTATGTTTCTGTGCAGTTGTTGGTAATTTTTAGCTAATATTTTTACTCTTGTGCGTCATTGACTTGTTCGGGTGCGACAACAACAACAATTTGACATGTAGGTACTTGAAAGTGCACGACAGAGACAACAATTGATAGTACGAAATGGTAAATTTGTATGGTGGCTACATCGTAGAATGCTCCGATCTATATGAAATTTCATAGTGAACAAACCCGACATGATCTAAGCAATCTGTGAAAGTTTCATCAAGATCGGTACAGCAGCTTGGCCGGAAATCGTGTTGAAACAGACAGACGGACAGACGGACGGACGGACACGCGGAAATCAATTCCTGAGCTCGTCCTGATCATTTTGATATAAGGCTTATGGGGTCTCCCATCATTCCTTTAAGACGTTACAGATTCATGACAAAGTCAATATACCCTGTTTCACATGTGAGAGTATAAAAAGAGTAAAGATTAACTGAATTTGTTTCATTTTAATGCTTTTTCCATCTTATTTACTTTCATGCTCACTGCTTGACCAAAAATTTATGGTTACAAAAAACAAATAACACAAACACCTACCTGGTTTCAACAACTGGTGCGAGCAATTAAAAAGCAGTGTGGCAAGCTGTTTGGTTAATTAAAAACTCTTTTGCCGCTTGCGATGACCTTCTCATATGGATGGTTATTTCTCGACGGCTTCTAGATGCATGCGCCCGCATCTAACTCACGTTCTTTTGGTGTGCGGCTTATGGGCGGAACGCATAGCAGCGATGTGATGCAATCTAAACTTTTTAGGCGGTGTCGTTATGCATGCCGGCAGGCACGCATACATGGCCATCCCCTGGCAGTGTTCTGGTTTTTATCCTGTCCAGTCTCCAGCTTCCAGCTGTTCGCCCAACACCTGTGAAATTTTTGATGCAGTTTTTTGGGGGTTGCTAGTAGCTATCTTCTTACCAATTTGGTAGTTCTAGCTGTAAGGGTGTGTGAAATATGTGGATTTATCGGTTTTGAGTTTTCGAATTCATCGATTTGCGCCCCCCCAGTTATCGTAGAACCTCCATCTTGACACTTTGATTTACTATCATATAGATAAAGAGAATTGGAAAGTTTCAAGTCTCTAGCTTGAAGGGTGTGGAAAAAACTTGCAACCATACGGACGGATAGACACCATGACGGACATTGCACAAAACCAATATACTCTTTACCTTCGGTATCGAGTATAATAACATAAAACTAGACGTAGGTAAGAAAAAACAGGTTAGCTCGAGCATAGAATATATTCAAATTTTAAGCCTGATCAGCCAAAATCAAAAACAAAAAAATAAATAAATAAAATAAAAATAATAATTTAATTATCGTTTAAATTAACCATAATTCAAGCTATACATTTAAAGAAAAATATAATTTAAAAAAAAACAATTTTTATCGAATAAATAAATAATAATTTTTCTTATATTTTGAAGAATATATCAGGCTCAACTAAACTTTTGTCATTCCTACACTCATCCCCTCAATACACATTAATCCAGACTCAATACATTTATTAATATAAACCTAATCAATTGAACAACTCCATTAAATTACGTTATTCTTTCAAAAGGGGAGGTGTAGTGTGTATATGCATGACTCAGTAAAGCTTAGTATGTAACACTTTGTTGCATACAATAATATACATATAATATGCAGCGCATGGGCTCAGGCTCATGTTACTCAGCTCGGATCGCTAGCAAGCTTGCTGACCGTTTTAGCTGATGCTGCACATCCCACGTTCCATTTGGAACGCAAGCCAAGAGCGCACAAGCACTCACATTACATGCATGTGTGTACATGCTCTCTCTCTCTCTATACACTCTTTTTACATGCTTTTATTTAACTTGACTTGTCTGTCTGTCTGTATGTTTGTACTGGATTCTTGTAATCAAATTTTCACCAAGTTCCCGATTAGCTAGAGCTCTGAAATTTTCACCAAATATGTGTTTCAGATGATAATACATGTTTTTAAAGTTTTTGGCACGATACAATATTAAACACCATGCCAAAAATACGAAAACCTGTTTTCCCTTTTTATTAAATTACTATTTTGACTGGTTAAATAGACGAGCCTTGGTGGTATAGAGACAAGACTGCCGCTTCACAGGTCACAGATCGTGGGTTCGATCTCAGAAATTTACCTTTTATATGTATTTTTTTTACAAACTTAATTAAACTAACGGTAACATATGAATGCAAGAAAGCGTATCAAAGCATTTCTTCAAAATTTTTTTGATTTACTTGTTTGGCATCTGCATACTAAAGAACATTAAATAGCCAACCATCAAATGGCGCAGACGTGTTTATTAACTTCCATCATACAAAGAGAATACTTTTAAATAATACACTATAATTGTGGTTGGCAGCTCATCGACAGATCCAGAGAAGACATCATTCAGGCGGTTCATCTAACATCAAACGTCCTTCCAGTACCTGCAAAAAAAATAAAAAAGCAAAAATTAATTATAAATTGACACACTCAAACACACAAAATTCGTCACTTATCTGGTCATCGTTTTGTCGCCTGCATCCAGTGCTTGTGAAGCCAACTCTTCCGGCATGGCTGGTGGCATCGAGTAGGATCCACGGAATCAACATCAACGGCATCTACCAGCGTCCACCAAAAGTTGCTGCAAAAAACGAATAAAAAAATAGTTAAAATATTGATTTTTAAATCAAACATTTTTGCTATTTGCAATTGAGTCACTTACCTGGTCCATCCTTGTGGTTGGCAGCTCATCGATTGGATCCAGCGAAGACATCATTCCAGCGGCATCATCTAACATCAAACGTCCTTCCAGTACCTGCAAGGAAAAGAAAAAGAGCAAAAATTAATTATAAATTGATTTTCTCAAACACACAAAATTCGTCACTTATCTGGTCATCACATTGTCGCCTGCACCCAGTGTTCGCGAAGTTCACACTTGCGCCATGGGTCGTGGGATCGAGCGTTATCCACGGACTCAACATCAACGGCGTCTACCAGCGTCCACCAAAAGTTGCTGCAAAAAACGAATAAAAAACAAGTGGAAACGTTGCAGTCGGACGCAACCGACTGCGGTATACTCGATACAAGTATTAAAAATTTTGATGCCCATCCATGTGGGATGTCAATTGCTATCTTCATACCAAATTTGGTGACTCTAGCTCGAAGTTTGTATAAAGTGGGGAAAGGGGGGCTGTGGGCGGTATGAGTGGGCGTGGCATTCAAATTTTTGGTGCAGATCTATGTGGGATGTCAATTGCTATCTTCATACCAAATTTGGTGACTCTAGCTCGAAGTTTGTATAAAGCGGGGAAAGGGGGGCTGGGGGCGGTATGGTTGGGCGTGGCATCCAAATTTTTGCTGCAGATCCTTGTGGAATGTCAAATGCTACCTTCATATCAAATTTGGTGACTCTAGCTCGAAGTTTGTAAAAAGTGGGGATAGGGGGGCTATGGGGCTGGGGGCGGTATGGTTGGGCATGGCATCCAAATTTTTGCTGCAGATCCTTGTGGAATGTCAAATGCTACCTTCATACCAAATTTGGTGACTCTAGCTCAAAGTTTGTATAAGGTGGGGAGAGGGGGGCGGAATGGATAGGCTAGGCTCCAAAACTTTGATGCAGATTGTTGGGGGTCGTTGCCAGCTATCTTCCTACCAAATTTGGTGGCTCTAGCTTCACTACTCTGGAAGATACACGCACTCCCGTTTTTCACGAAGCTTTGGGGCAGATGGGGGTGGCTAGGGCGGTATTGGTGAGCGTGGCATCCAAACTTTTGATGCAGTTTTTGGGGGTTCATCATCATCTATCTTGGCACCAAATTTTGTGACTCTAGCTAAAAAACTGTGGGAGATATAGGCTTTTCTGATTTCTAAATGCGGGGGGGGCTGGGGGCGGGATGGGTGGGCGAGGCTCCAAAACTTTGATGCAGTTCTTTTGGGGTCGTTACCAGCTATCTTCCTACCAAATTTGGTGGCTCTAGCTCCACAAATCTGGAAGATACATGCATTCCCGTTTTTTACGAAGCGTTGGGGCATCTGGGGGCGGCTAGGGCGGTAATGATGGGCGTGGCATCCAAACTTTTGGTGCAGTTTTTGGGGGTTATCATCAGCTAAATTGGCACCAAATTTGGTGGCTCTAGCTCAAAAACTGTGGGAGATAAAGGCTTTTTTGACTTTAAAATGCGTTGGGTCTGGGGGCGGAATGGGGGGGCGTGGATCCTTGCAACCATACGGACGGAAAGACGGACAGACACCATGACGGACATTGCACAAAACCAATATACTCTTTACCTTTTATAAATAGTTAAAATTTTGATTTTTTAATCAAACATTTCTGCTATTTGCTATTGAGTCACTTACCTGGTCCATCCTTGTGGTTGGCAGCTCATCGATTGGATCCAGCGAAGACATCATTCAGGCGGCATCATCCAACATCAAACGTCCTTCCAGTACCTGCAAGGAAAAGAAAAAGATCAAAAATTAATTATAAATTGATTTTCTCAAACACACAAAATTCGTCACTTATCTGGTCATCACATTGTCGCCTGCACCCAGTGTTCGTGAAGTTCACACTTGAGCCATGGGTCGTGGCATCGAGCGTTATCCACGGACTCAACATCAACGGCATCTACCAGCGTCCACCAAAAGTTGCTGCAAAAAACGAATAAAAAAATTAAAATATTGATTTTTAAATCAAACATTTTTGCTATTTGCAATTGAGTCACTTACCTGGTCCATCCTTGTGGTTGGCAGCTCATCGATTGGATCCAGCGAAGACATCATTCCAGCGGCATCATCTAACATCAAACGTCCTTCCAGTACCTGCAAGGAAAAGAAAAAGAGCAAAATTAATTATAAATTGATTTTCTCAAACACACAAAATTCGTCACTTATCTGGTCATCACATTGTCGCCTGTACCCAGTGTTCGCGAAGTTCACACTTGCGCCATGGGTCGTGGGATCGAGCGTTATCCACGGACTCAACATCACAGGCGTCTACCAGCGTCCACCAAAAATTGCTGAATAAAAAATATGAATACTAAATAGCTACAATATGATTTTTAAATAAAACAATTTTACTATTTTCAACTAAGTCACTTACCTGGTCCATCCTTGTGGTTGGCAGCTCATCGATTGGATCCAGCGAAGACATCATTCCAGCGGCATCATCTAACATCAAACGTCCTTCCAGTACCTGCAAAGAAAATAAGAAGAGCAAAAATTAATATTAAATGGATTTTTCTCAAACACTCAAAATTCGTCACTTATCTAGTCATCACATTGTCGCCTGCACTCAGTGCTTGTGTTGTTCACACTTCCGGCATGGCTGGTGGCAATGAGTTTGATCCACGGAATCAACACCATAGGCGTCTATCAGCGTCCACCAAAAGTTGCTGCAAAAAACGAATACAAAATAGTTAAAATTTTGATTTCTAAATCAAACAGTTTTGCTATTTGCAATTGAGTCACTTACCTGGTCCATCCTTGTGGTTGGCAGCTCATCGATTGGATCCAGCGAAGACATCATTTCAGCGGTTCATCTAACATCCAGTATCTGCAAAGAAAAGAATATTAGCAAAATTTAATAATAAATTGATTTTCTCAAACACACAAAATTCGTCACTTACCTGGTCATCATTTTGTCGCCTGTATCCAGTGCTTGTGAAGTCCACACTTCCGGCATGGCTGGTGGCATCGAGTAGGATCTACGGAATTAACACCAAAGGCGTCTACCAGCGTCCACCAAAAGTTGCTGCAAAAGAAAAAAGAAAATAAGTTAAAATTTTTATTTTTGAAGCAACAGAGTCACTTAACTGGTCTATCCTTGTGGTTGGCAGCTCATTGATAGGATCCAGCGAAGACATCATTCAGGCGGTTCATCCAACATCAAACGTCTTTCCAGTACCTGCAAAGAAAAAATAAGAGCAAAAATGAATTGTACAAGAAAATGATACCCTTCACACAGCCAAATCAATGCTCCCCCCTCTTATGTTTCTGTGCAGTTGTTGGTAATTTTTAGCTAATATTTTTACTCTTGTGCGTCATTGACTTGTTCGGGTGCGACAACAACAACAATTTGACATGTAGGTACTTGAAAGTGCACGACAGAGACAACAATTGATAGTACGAAATGGTAAATTTGTATGGTGGCTATATCGTAGAATGCTCCGATCGATATGAAATTTCATAGTGAACAAACCCGACATGATCTAAGCAATCTGTGAAAGTTTCGTCAAGATCGGTTCAGCAGTTTGGCCGGAAATCGTGTTGAAACAAACAGACGGACGGACGGACACGCGGAAATCAATTCCTGAGCTCGTCCTGATCATTTTGATATAAGGCTTATGGGGTCTCCCATCATTCCTTTAAGACGTTACAGATTCATGACAAAGTCAATATACCCTGTTTCACATGTGAGAGTATAAAAAGAGTAAAGATTAACTGAATTTGTTTCATTTTAATGCTTTTTCCATCTTATTTACTTTCATGCTCACTGCTTGACCAAAAATTTATGGTTACAAAAAACAAATAACACAAACACCTTCCTGGTTTCAACAACTGGTGCGAGCAATTAAAAAGCAGTGTGGCAAGCTGTTTGGTTAATTAAAAACTCTTTTGCCGCTTGCGATGACCTTCTCATATGGATGGTTATTTCTCGACGGCTTCTAGATGCATGCGCCCGCATCTAACTCACGTTCTTTTGGTGTGCGGCTTATGGGCGGAACGCATAGCAGCGATGTGATGCAATCTAAACTTTTTAGGCGGTGTCGTTATGCATGCCGGCAGGCACGCATACATGGCCATCCCCTGGCAGTGTTCTGGTTTTTATCCTGTCCAGTCTCCAGCTTCCAGCTGTTCGCCCAACACCTGTGAAATTTTTGATGCAGTTTTTTGGGGGTTGCTAGTAGCTATCTTCTTACCAAATTTGGTAGTTCTAGCTGTAAGGGTGTGTGAAATATGTGGATTTATCGGTTTTGAGTTTTCGAATTCATCGATTTGCGCCCCCCCAGTTATCGTAGAACCTCCATCTTGACACTTTGATTTACTATCATATAGATAAAGAGAATTGGAAAGTTTCAAGTCTCTAGCTTGAAGGGTGTGGAAAAAACTTGCAACCATACGGACGGATAGACACCATGACGGACATTGCACAAAACCAATATACTCTTTACCTTCGGTATCGAGTATAATAACATAAAACTAGACGTAGGTAAGAAAAAACAGGTTAGCTCGAGCATAGAATATATTCAAATTTTAAGCCTGATCAGCCAAAATCAAAAACAAAAAAATAAATAAATAAAATAAAATAATAATTTAATTATCGTTTAAATTAACCATAATTCAAGCTATACATTTAAAGAAAAATATAATTTAAAAAAAAACAATTTTTATCGAATAAATAAATAATAATTTTTCTTATATTATGAAGAATATATCAGGCTCAACTAAACTTTTGTCATTCCTACACTCATCCCCTCAATACACATTCATCCAGACTCAATACATTTATTAATATAAACCTAATCAATTGAACAACTCCATTAAATTACGTTATTCTTTCAAAAGGGGAGGTGTAGTGTGTATATGCATGACTCAGTAAAGCTTAGTATGTAACACTTTGTTGCATACAATAATATACATATAATATGCAGCGCATGGGCTCAGGCTCATGTTACTCAGCTCGGTTCGCTAGCAAGCTTGCTGACCGTTTTAGCTGATGCTGCACATCCCACGTTCCATTTGGAACGCAAGCCAAGAGCGCACAAGCACTCACATTACATGCATGTGTGTACATGCTCTCTCTCTCTCTATACACTCTTTTTACATGCTTTTATTTAACTTGACTTGTCTGTCTGTCTGTATGTTTGTACTGGATTCTTGTAATCAAATTTTCACCAAGTTCCCGATTAGCTAGAGCTCTGAAATATTCACCAAATATGTGTTTCAGATGATAATACATGTTTTTAAAGTTTTTGGCACGATACAATATTAAACACCATGCCAAAACCACGAAAACCTGTTTTCCCTTTTTATTAAATTACTATTTTGACTGGTTAAATAGACGAGCTTTGGTGGTATAGAGACAAGACTGCCGCTTCACAGGTCACAGATCGTGGGTTCGATCTCAGAAATTTACCTTTTATATGTATTTTTTTTTACAAACTTAATTAAACTAACGGTTACATATGAATGCAAGAAAGCGTATAAAAGCATTTCTTCAAAATTTTTTTGATATACTTGTTATATACATAAGAAAACATATATCTTTTAGGCTACGAGTTTGGCATCTGCATACCAAAGAACATTAAATAGCCAACCATCAAATGGCGCAGACGTGTTTATTAACTTCCATCATACAAAGAGAATACTTTTAAATAATACACCATAATTGTGGTTGGCAGCTCATCGACAGATCCAGAGAAGACATCATTCAGGCGGTTCATCTAACATCAACGTCCTTCCAGTACCTGCAAAAAAAAAATAAAGCAAAATTAATTATAATTGACACACTCAAACACACAAAATTCGTCACTTATCTGGTCATCGTTTTGTCGCCTGCATCCAGTGCTTGTGAAGCCAACTCTTCCGGCATGGCTGGTGGCATCGAGTAGGATCCACGGAATCAACATCAACGGCATCTACCAGCGTCCACCAAAAGTTGCTGCAAAAAACGAATAAAAAAATAGTTAAAATATTGATTTTTAAATCAAACATTTTTGCTATTTGCAATTGAGTCACTTACCTGGTCCATCCTTGTGGTTGGCAGCTCATCGATTGGATCCAGCGAAGACATCATTCCAGCGGCATCATCTAACATCAAACGTCCTTCCAGTACCTGCAAGGAAAAGAAAAAGAGCAAAAATTAATTATAAATTGATTTTCTCAAACACACAAAATTCGTCACTTATCTGGTCATCACATTGTCGCCTGCACCCAGTGTTCGCGAAGTTCACACTTGCGCCATGGGTCGTGGGATCGAGCGTTATCCACGGACTCAACATCAACGGCGTCTACCAGCGTCCACCAAAAGTTGCTGCAAAAAACGAATAAAAAACAAGTGGAAACGTTGCAGTCGGACGCAACCGACTGCGGTATACTCGATACAAGTATTAAAAATTTTGATGCCCATCCATGTGGGATGTCAATTGCTATCTTCATACCAAATTTGGTGACTCTAGCTCGAAGTTTGTATAAAGTGGGGAAAGGGGGGCTGTGGGCGGTATGAGTGGGCGTGGCATTCAAATTTTGGTGCAGATCTATGTGGGATGTCAATTGCTATCTTCATACCAAATTTGGTGACTCTAGCTCGAAGTTTGTAAAAAGTGGGGATAGGGGGGCTATGGGGCTGGGGGCGGTATGGTTGGGCGTGGCATCCAAATTTTTGCTGCAGATCCTTGTGGAATGTCAAATGCTACCTTCATATCAAATTTGGTGACTCTAGCTCGAAGTTTGTAAAAAGTGGGGAAAGGGGGGCTGGGGGCGGTATGGTTTGGCGTGGCATCCAAATTTTTGCTGCAGATCCTTGTGGAATGTCAAATGCTACCTTCATATCAAATTTGGTGACTCTAGCTCGAAGTTTGTAAAAAGTGGGGATAGGGGGGCTATAGGGCTGGGGGCGGTATGGTTGGGCATTGCATCCAAATTTTTGCTGCAGATCCTTGTGGAATGTCAAATGCTACCTTCATACCAAATTTGGTGACTCTAGCTCAAAGTTTGTATAAGGTGGGGAAAGGGGGCGGAATGGATAGGCTAGGCTCCAAAACTTTGATGCAGATTGTTGGGGGTCGTTGCCAGCTATCTTCCTACCAAATTTGGTGGCTCTAGCTTCACTACTCTGGAAGATACACGCACTCCCGTTTTTCACGAAGCTTTGGGGCAGATGGGGGTGGCTAGGGCGGTATTGGTGAGCGTGGCATCCAAACTTTTGATGCAGTTTTTGGGGGGTCATCATCATTTATCTTGGCACCAAATTTTGTGACTCTAGCTAAAAAACTGTGGGAGATATAGGCTTTTCTGATTTCTTAATGCGGGGGGGGGGGGGGGGGGGGGGGGCTGGGGGTGGGATGGGTGGGCGAGTCTCCAAAACTTTGATGCAGTTCTTTTGGGGTCGTTACCAGCTATCTTCCTACAAAATTTGGTGGCTCTAGCTCCACAAATCTGGAAGATACATGCATTCCCGTTTTTTACGAAGCGTTGGGGCATCTGGGGGCGGCTAGGGCGGTATTGATGGGCGTGGCATCCAAACTTTTGGTGCAGTTTTTGGGGGGTTATCATCAGCTAAATTGGCACCAAATTTTGTGGCTCTAGCTCAAAAACTGTGGGAGATATAGGCTTTTTTGACTTTAAAATGCGTTGGGTCTGGGGGCGGAATGGGGGGGCGTGGATCCTTGCAACCATACGGACGGAAAGACGGATAGACACCATGACGGACATTGCACAAAACCAATATACTCTTTACCTTTTATAAATAGTTAAAATTTTGATTTTTTAATCAAACATTTCTGTTATTTGCTATTGAGTCACTTACCTGGTCCATCCTTGTGGTTGGCAGCTCATCGATTGGATCCAGCGAAGACATCATTCAGGCGGCATCATCCAACATCAAACGTCCTTCCAGTACCTGCAAGGAAAAGAAAAAGATCAAAAATTAATTATAAATTGATTTTCTCAAACACACAAAATTCGTCACTTATCTGGTCATCACATTGTCGCCTGCACCCAGTGTTCGTGAAGTTCACACTTGAGCCATGGGTCGTGGCATCGAGCGTTATCCACGGACTCAACATCACAGGCGTCTACCAGCGTCCACCAAAAATTGCTGAATAAAAAATATGAATACTAAATAGCTACAATATGATTTTTAAATAAAACAATTTTACTATTTTCAACTAAGTCACTTACCTGGTCCATCCTTGTGGTTGGCAGCTCATCGATTGGATCCAGCGAAGACATCATTTCAGCGGCATCATCTAACATCAAACGTCCTTCCAGTACCTGCAAAGAAAATAAGAAGAGCAAAATTAATATTACATGGATTTTTCTCAAACACTCAAAATTCGTCACTTATCTAGTCATCACATTGTCGCCTGAACTCAGTGCTTGTGTTGTTCACACTTCCGGCATGGCTGGTGGCAATGAGTTTGATCCACGGAATCAACACCATAGGCGTCTATCAGCGTCCACCAAAAGTTGCTGCAAAAAACGAATACAAAATAGTTAAAATTTTGATTTCTAAATCAAACAATTTACTTTTGCAACTGAGTCACTTAAATGGTCCATCCTTGTGGTTGGCAGCTCATCGATTGGATCCAGCGAAGACATCATTTCAGCGGTTCATCTAACATCAAAAGACTTTCCAGTATCTGCAAAAAAGAATATTAGCAAAATTTAATAAAAAATGATTTTCTCAAACACACAAATTCGTCACTTACCTGGTCATCATTTTGTCGCCTGTATCCAGTGCTTGTGAAGTCCACACTTCCGGTATGGCTGGTGGCATCGAGTAGGATCTACGGAATTAACACCAAAGGCGTCTACCAGCGTCCACCAAAAGTTGCTGCAAAAGAAAAAAAAAAAATAAGTTAAAATTTTTATTTTTAAAGCAACAGAGTCACTTAACTGGTCTATCCTTGTGGTTGGCAGCTCATCGATTGCATCCAGCGAAGACATCATTTCAGCGGCATCATCTAACATCAAACGTATTTCCAGTACCTGCAAGGAAAAAATAAGAGCAAAAGTGAATTGTACATTGATTTTTCTCAAACATTCCAAATTCGTCACTTATCTGGTCATCACATTGTCGCCTGCACCCAGTGTTCGTGAAGTTCACACTTGAGCCATGGGTCGTGGCATCGAGCGTTATCCACGGACTCAACATCACAGGCGTCTACCAGCGTCCACCAAAAATTGCTGAATAAAAAATATGAATACTAAATAGCTACAATATGATTTTTAAATAAAACAATTTTACTATTTTCAACTAAGTCACTTACCTGGTCCATCCTTGTGGTTGGCAGCTCATCGATTGGATCCAGCGAAGACATCATTTCAGCGGCATCATCTAACATCAAACGTCCTTCCAGTACCTGCAAAGAAAATAAGAAGAGCAAAAATTAATATTACATGGATTTTTCTCAAACACTCAAAATTCGTCACTTATCTAGTCATCACATTGTCGCCTGAACTCAGTGCTTGTGAAGTTCACACTTCCGGCATGGCTGGTGGCAATGAGTTTGATCCACGGAATCAACATCATAGGCGTCTATCAGTGTCCACCAAAAGTTGCTGCAAAAAAACGAATACAAAATCAAACAATTTACTTTTTGCAACTGAGTCACTTACCTGGTCCATCCTTGTGGTTGGCAGCTCATCGATTGGATCCAGCGAAGACATCATTTCAGCGGCTTTATCTAACATCTAACGTCCCTCCAGTACCTGCAAAGAAAAAAAAAAGCAAAAAGTAATTATTTATTGATTTTTCTCAAACACACATCGATTGGATCCAGCGAAGACATCATTTCAGCGGCTTTATCTAACATCTAACGTCCCTCCAGTACCTGCAAAGAAAAGAAAAAAGTAATTATTTATTGATTTTTCTCAAACACACATCGATTGGATCCAGCGAAGACATCATTTCAGCGGTTCATCTAACATCAAAAGACTTTCCAGTATCTGCAAAGAAAGAATATTAGCAAAATTTATTAATAAATTGATTTTCTCAAACACACAAAATTCGTCACTTACCTGGTCATTAGTTTGTCACCTGCATCCAGTGTTCGTGAAGTTCACACTTGCGCCATGGCTCGTGGCATCGAGCGTTACAGGCGTCTACCAGCGTCCACCAAAAATTGGATGGAAATGTATAAGCACAGCAACAAGTGCCAAATGAGACAAGTTGCTATTCACACAAAACACATGTATGGCAGCGCTAACAGCAAAAAATTTGAAAAGCTAAAAATTGTATAATGTTTAGTTTTAAATTGTCATTTCATACTGTTCACAATGTCGCAGTATTGTTAAAAATTTTTGTTGTTATAATATTTCTAACGTAACGTTACCTAAATTTATAAGATTCTGTTTTGCATAGGTTCATGTGTGCTCTTAAAAGGTTGTTTGCTCTAGAATAATGAGAAGAGTAATTGTAATAGGACCGGCAAAGTTGTTCGCCGGCCGTCATTGTGTCCGCACGCGTTTTCTTAATTGCTCTAAGTTTGAAAATTTTTTGTAGAAACGCACAACTGCTAAATAAATTATTTTTATTAAAAAAAAAAAAAAGAATTTAATTAAACTTAAAACAAAATAAATAAACTGGCCATAATGTATGGAAAAATTATTAAAAGTGTGAGTGGAATGGGGAACATTTTTTATCAAACATTTTATTGAAAAAAAAAAAACTTGGAAAGTGCACGAAAAAGTTCGTGAAAAAAAAAACAAAATTATAACCAAAGAACACGAACTTAAAAACTTCAATATGCACGCCACTGGTGCGTCAAAAATAGTGAAAAACGAAAGTGTACCAGTTGCTGACCGAGGAAGTGTCCACTCTGGGCCACAACAAGAGTTGGCGACCTTTGTGATTGAGAAAAATGGAGCAGTAGAGGACAAATGCGAGATAATATCGCTAATCTCTGAGTCCGACATTTCAACCTGCCCATACCCATGCGGCAGTCCCAACAGCAGCAATCACAGCAGCTCACCACACGGCCCACGAATCGGGTCATGGTTTGAATCAGAGGGCGATGACCACATGGAATCCACCATTTTGGAAAACAGGCGTCATTCGACCGAAATTGACTTTTCTTGCGTCAAAGTCACAAGTGTCTATACTATAGACTCTATAGTAACAAGTCACTCGAGTCCCACTATGGCGAAGAAGATCATAAAAATGCGAGATCAACAACAACCGGCTCAATAGCCAAAAGAGACAAAAAACCACAAACATTTTTGCCGCCAACTAATTCGCCGCAGCAGAAGCAGAAGCAGCTTACAGTGGAAAAACTCAACCAAAAGTCACTCAGTGCAAATAATGAGAGCGCCAAAGCAAGCAGTGCGAAAGTGAAAGTGAAAAAACAATTACCAACTAAATTCGACAAAAGCTATTGCAAGCTGACAACTGCAAACCAACACGCATAACAAAAATAATAAAACAACATCATCACGCCAAAACTGACGAGAAAGTCAAAACTAATATCACAAATAAAAATAAAATCGAAAACAATATCAAATCTACTGCAAATGACAACGTTGACAATAAAAGCACAACAACCACTAAAAAACTATCAAAATTGGACCCAAGTACATTTATAAAAATACAATGAATAGTAAAAATGCCTGTTCTCAGTGTAGCACACAACAAATAATGATATTGACACTGCAGCAGCAATAACAACAATAGCTAAGGCAGCGCCAGTACGGATGTGTAATAATAATAATAAAAACAAGTGGAAGCGTTGCAGTCGAACGCAACCGACTGCGGCATACTCGATACCAGTATTAAAATAGGTAAAAGTAGCCTGATTGCCTTTAAGATTCTCCGATGCAGATGGGGATGCCACCAACTATCTTCCTTCCAAATTTTGTGACTCTAGCTCAAAGTTTGTAAGAGCTGTGGAAAGGGGTGCTGGGGCGGTATGGGTGGGTGTGGCATCTAAATTTTTACTGCAGATCTTTGCGAAATGTCAATTGCTATCTTCATACCAAATTTGGTGACTCTAGCTCGAAGTTTCTAAAAGGTGAGGAAAGAGGGATGGGGGCGGAATGGGTGGGTGTGGCATCCAAATTTTAACTGCAGATCTTTGTGAAATGTCAATTGCTATCTTCATACCAAATTTGGTGACTCCAGCTCGAAGTTTGTAAAAAGTGGTGAAAGGGGGCGCTAGGGGCAGAGTTGCTGGACGTGGCATCCAAATTTTTGATGCAGATCTTTATGGAATGTCAATTGCTATCTTCATACTAATTTGGTGACTCTAGCTCGAAAAATGTTAACAGTGGTGAAAGAGGGGTTGGAGCGGTATGGGTGGTGTGGCATCCAAATTTTTACTGCAGATCTTTGTGAAATGTCAATTGCTACCTTTCTTCCCAATTTGGTGACTCTAGCTCAAACTTTGTAAAAAGTGGGGAAAGGGGGGCTGGGGGCGGTATGGGGGGCGTGCCTCTAAAATTTGGATGCAGTTTTTGGGGGTTGATAGTAGCAATCTTCTCAACAATGTTGGTAGTTCTAGCTGTAAGGATGTACGAAATATGTGGATATATCGGTTTTGAGTTAGCGAATTTATCGATTTGCCAACCCCCCAGTTATCGTAGAACCCCAATCTTGACACTTTAATTTACTATCCCATAGATAAAGAGAATTGCCAAGTCTCAAGTCTCTAGCTTGAAGGGTGTGGAAAAGTATGACGATGACGCTGACAAAGATGCGAATACTTCAACGGGGATTCTGGACATGCTTGGAACGGAACTGCAAAAAACTCCAGCACACAAAAGTAAATTTGCAACCGAACTGCAGCATGAGGCCAGAAGGAAAAAGGTAAGAGAGGCTGCCGATGCCGTTTATGATGTTGCTCCTCATCGGCACAACAACAACAACAACAACAACATCAACACTAACAAAATCAGCAGCAACAACATCAACAACAGCCCTGCTGTTGAAGATGGCGAAACTACGCAGCCAAATACCGAGTAGCCTGACGACGCTAGTATAGCCATGGACACCAACGCCAATGACATAACACCATCTCCGTTGTCGCAACAGGAATGGGCAAAATCGCAGCAACTTTTGCAGCAACAACAACAAGCACAGCAACTAATACTGCAACAGCGACAACAGTTGCGGGATATAAACATAGGCAAGAAAGTTTCACTCTTATGGAATTCCAACATAATGCCACGAAAAGCTGAATAGCAATCCTGCTGTCGGCAAGTTCACAACAAGACGTACAGCTAAAATGCTCTACGAGTGATATGCGCAGATATGCCAACCTACACTGCCATTCATGACATCTTAACTAAGGATAACATACCGCTCCACACCCATAAGGCGAAATAAGCAAAGGATTCCGAATAGTCATCAAAAAATTGCACTCGTCCACACCATGCTCGACCGTTAACGATGAACTCAAGTTCTATGGCTTTTACACCAAGTTCATACGCGTAATGAAACACAGATTTACTGGACAACTAATGCACATGTTCGAACTGGAATTGAAACCCATACCCAATGGTGCACATCTGAGTGTCCTGAAGATTGAACCCCTGGGCAATCAATCAACAATAGTTGAACGTATGGAAAAGCCCCGCGAATCGCCACAAAGCCATCAATTCGGTCATACGAAAAACTATTGTCGTATGCCAATTAGATGCATGAAATGCGCGTGCGAGCATGCAACGACGGACTGCTAGAAGCCCAGGAGCGTGAATCCCAAATGTGCCAATTGTGGCGAAAGTCACATAAGCACGTACAAAGGCTGTGCGAGGTACAAAAGGGCTAGGGATGAAATGCGCGCAAATAAAGTATATGGTGTTGGTATTGTAAGCAAGCAACAATCAAGGCAATCAACAACAAATGCGACAGCAGCGTCAAGAACATCACCGACAACAGCATCTGCAACAGAGACACCAGCCACAATGGTACAAAAGCCACCAGACAGCACCCACAAATACAGCCAGAAATCCAAACATAACCTATAGTTGGATGGTGCGTAATGGCAACGTTGGATCGACTAATCTAATCGGGATGAAATTTCATAATGAACAAACCCGACATGGTCTAAGCAATCTGTGAAAGTTTCATCAAGATCGGTTCAGCAGTTTGGCCGGAAATCGTGTTGAAAACAACAGACGGACGGACGGACACGCGGAAATCAATTCCTGAGCTCGTACTGCTCATTTTGATATAAGGTTTATGGGGTCTCCCATCATTCCTTTAAGGCGTTACAGATTCATGACAAAGTCAATTTCACATGTGAATGGTATAAAAAGAGTAAAGATTAACTGAAATTGTTTCATTTTAATGCTTTTTCCATCTTATTTACTTTCATGTTCACTGCTTGACCAAAAATTTATGGTTACAAAAAACAAATAACACAAACACCTACCTGGTTTCAACAACTGGTGCGAGCAATTAAAAAGCAGTGTGGCAAGCTGTTTGGTTAATTAAAAACTCTTTTGCCGCTTGCGATGACCTTCTCATATGGATGGTTATTTCTCGACGGCTTCTAGATGCATGCGCCCGCATCTTAATCACATTCTTTTGGTGTGCGGATTATGGGCGGAACGCATAGCAGCGATGCGATGCAATCTAAACTTGTTAGGCGGAGTCGTTATGCATGCCGGCAGGCACGCATACGTGGCCACCCCCTGGCAGTATTCTGGTTTTCATCCTGTCCAGTCTCCAGTTTCCAGCTGTTCGCCCAACACCTGTGAATGCAAGGAATAGAATTAATTCTTCCTTTATTGCTGGCAAATTGCACGCATCAGGGCTACAGATGACCCACACTCACACACATATGCGGCTACATGCGGATATCTTCATGCATACACACAGCCAATGCCAGTAACCTGTAAAATGGAAAAAATAATTATACCAACTACTTAACTTACCCGGCATCCAGATGACATGCGTCATCCTTGGTTCCTGGTTCCTTGGTTCCTGGTCCACATCGTCAGCGCCCGCTAAAAATCTGCAAAGAAAAGAAAGGAAACAATTAAATCGCCAATAACCTGCAAAAGCAAGGAACATCATAACACTTACAAACAATTACCTACCTGACATCCGGAAGGCAGCCTTGGGTCCGTATTCCAGCGTTGCTGCATCTAACCTGTAATTAGAAAAGATTAATATTAAGATAAATGTTTTTATTTTTATTAGGCTTAATGTTAATTGCAATTTTTCAAATTCAATTGTGCTCTGCATTTGATCTCATCACAATCAAGCACATGTTGTTAGTGTTGCAAAATGTATGCACACAGCAACAAGTGCCAAATTAGACAAGTTGCTATTCACACAAAACACATGTATGGCAGCGCTAACAGCAAAAAGTTTGAAAAGCTAAAAATTGTATAATGTTTAGTTTTAAATTGTCATTTCATACTGTTCACAATGTCGCAGTATTGTTAAAATTTTTTGTTGTTATAATATTTCTAACGTAACGTTACCTAAATTTATAAGATTCTGTTTTGCATAGGTTCATGTGTGCTCTTAAAAGGTTGTTTGCTCTAGAATAATGAGAAGAGTAATTGTAATAGGACCGGCAAAGTTGCTCGCCGGCCGTCATTGTGTCCGCACGCGTTTTCTTAATTGCTCTAAGTTTGAAAATTTTTTGTAAAAACGCACAAGTGCTAAGTAAATTATTTTTATTAAAAAAAAAAAAAGAATTTAATTAAACTTAAAACAAAATAAATAAACTGGCCATAATGTATGGAAAAATTATTAAAAGTGTGAGTGGAATGGGGAACATTTTTTATCAAACATTTTATTGAAAAAAAAAAACTTGGAAAAGTGCAAGAAAAAGTTCGTGAAAAAACAACATGCACGCCGCAGGTGCGTCAAAATCGTGAAAAACGACAAAGTGTACCAGTTGCTTACCGAGGAAGTGACTACTCTGGGCCACAAACAAGAGTTGGCGACCTTTGTGTTTGAGAAAAATGGAGCAGTAGAGGACAAATGCGAGATAATATCGCTAATCTCTGAGTCCGACATTTCAACCTGCTCATACCCATGCGGCAGTCCCAACAGCAGCAATCACAGCAGCTCACCACACGGCCCACGAATCGGGTCATGGTTTGAATCAGAGGGCGATGACCACATGGAATCCACCATTTTGGAAAACAGGCGTCATTCGACCGAAATTGACTTTTCTTGCGTCAAAGTCACAAGTGTCTATACTATAGACTCTATAGTAACAAGTCACTCGAGTCCCACTATGGCGAAGAAGATCATAAAAAATGCGAGATCAACAACAACCGGCTCAATAGCCAAAAGAGACAAAAAACCACAAACATTTTTGCCGCCAACTAATTCGCCGCAGCAGAAGCAGAAGCAGCTTACAGTGGAAAAACTCAACCAAAAGTCACTCAGTGCAAATAATGAGAGCGCCAAAGCAAGCAGTGCGAAAGTGAAAGTGAAAAAACAATTACCAACTAAATTCGACAAAAGCTATTGCAAGCTGACAACTGCAAACCAGCACGCATAACAAAAATAATAAAAACAACATCAACAACGCCAATACTGACGAGAAAGTCAAAACTAATGTCACAAATAAAAATAAAATCGAAAACATATCAAATCTACTGCAAATGACAACGTTGACAATAAAAAGCAACAACAACCACTAAAAACTATCAAAATTGGACCCAAGTACATTTATAAAATACAATGAATAGTAAAAAATGCCTGTTCTCAGTGTAGCACACAACAAATAATGATATTGACACTGCAGCAGCAATAACAACAATAGCTAAGGCAGCGCCAGTACGGATGTGTAATAATAATAATAAAAACAAGTGGAAACGTTGCAGTCGGACGCAACCGACTGCGGCATACTCGATACCAGTATTAAAATAGGTAAAAGTAGCCTGATTGCCTTTAAGGTTCTCCGATGCAGATGGGGATGCCACCAACTATCTTCCTTCCAAATTTTGTGACTCTAGCTCAAAGTTTGTAAGAGCTGTGGAAAGGGTGCTGGGGGCGGTATGGGTGGGTGTGGCATCTAAATTTTTACTGCAGATCTTTGCGAAATGTCAATTGCTATCTTCATACCAAATTTGGTGACTCTAGCTCGAAGTTTCTAAAAGGTGAGGAAAGAGGGGATGGGGGCGGAATGGGTGGGTGTGGCATCCAATTTTAACTGCAGATCTTTGTGAAATGTCAATTGCTATCTTCATACCAAATTTGGTGACTCCAGCTCGAAGTTTGTAAAAAGTGGTGAAAGGGAGCGCTAGGGGCAGAGTTGCTGGACGTGGCATCCAAATTTTTGATGCAGATCTTTATGGAATGTCAATTGCTATCTTCATACTAAATTTGGTGACTCTAGCTCGAAAAATGTTAACAGTGGTGAAAGAGGGGTTGGAGCGGTATGGGTGGGTGTGGCATCCAAATTTTTACTGCAGATCTTTGTGAAATGTCAATTGCTACCTTTCTTCCCAATTTGGTGACTCTAGCTCAAACTTTGTAAAAAGTGGGAAAGGGGGGCTGGGGGCGGTATGGGGGGCGTGCCTCTAAAATTTTGGATGCAGTTTTTTGGGGGTTGATAGTAGCAATCTTCTCAACAATGTTGGTAGTTCTAGCTGTAAGGATGTACGAAATATGTGGATATATCGGTTTTGAGTTAGCGAATTTATCGATTTGCCAACCCCCCAGTTATCGTAGAACCCCAATCTTGACACTTTAATTTACTATCCCATAGATAAAGAGAATTGCCAAGTCTCAAGTCTCTAGCTTGAAGGTGTGGAAAAGTATGACGATGACGCTGACAAAGATGCGAATACTTCAACGGGGATTCTGGACATGCTTGGAACGGAACTGCAAAAAACTCCAGCACACAAAAGTAAATTTGCAACCGAACTGCAGCATGAGGCCAGAAGGAAAAAGGTAAGAGAGGCTGCCGATGCCGTTTATGATGTTGCTCCTCATCGGCACAACAACAACAACAACAACAACAACATCAACACTAACAAAATCAGCAGCAACAACATCAACAACAGCCCTGCTGTTGAAGATGGCGAAACTACGCAGCCAAATACCGAGTAGCCTGACGACGCTAGTATAGCCATGGACACCAACGCCAATGACATAACACCATCTCCGTTGTCGCAACAGGAATGGGCAAAATCGCAGCAACTTTTGCAGCAACAACAACAAGCACAGCAACTAATACTGCAACAGCGACAACAGTTGCGGGATATAAACATAGGCAAGAAAATTTCACTCTTATGGAATTCCGACATAATGCCACTTCTCGAAAAGCTGAATAGCAATCCTGCTGTCGGCAAGTTCACAACAAGACGTACAGCTAAAATGCTCTACGAGTGATATGCGCAGATATGCCAACCTACACTGCCATTCATGACATCTTAACTAAGGATAACATACCGTTAAGATATCCATATCCACACCCATAAGGCGAAATAAGCAAAGGATTCCGAATAGTCATCAAAAAATTGCACTCGTCCACACCATGCTCGACCATTAACGATGAACTCAAGTCCTATGGCTTTTACACCAAGTTCATACGCGTAATGAAACATAGATTTACTGGACAACTAATGCACATGTTCGAACTGGAATTGAAACCCATACCCAATGGTGCACATCTGAGTGTCCTGAAGATTGAACCCCTGGGCAATCATCAACAATAGTTGAAAGTATGGAAAAGCCCCGCGAATCGCCACAAAGCCATCAATTCGGTCATACGAAAAACTATTGTCGTATGCCAATTAGATGCATGAAATGCGCGTGCGAGCATGCAACGACGGACTGCTAGAAGCCCAGGAGCGTGAATCCCAAATGTGCCAATTGTGGCGAAAGTCACATAAGCACGTACAAAGGCTGTGCGAGGTACAAAAGGGCTAGGGATGAAATGCGCGCAAATAAAGTATATGGTGTTGGTATTGTAAGCAAGCAACAATCAAGGCAAGCAACAACAAATGCGACAGCAGCGTCAAGAACATCACCGACAACAGCATCTGCAACAGAGACACCAGCCACAATGGTACAAAAGCCACCAGACAGCACCCACAAATACAGCCAGAAATCCAAACATAACCTATAGTTGGATGGTGCGTAATGGCAACGTTGGATCGACTAATCTAATCGGGATGAAATTTCATAATGAACAAACCCGACATGGTCTAAGCAATCTGTGAAAGTTTCATCAAGATCGGTTCAGCAGTTTGGCCGGAAATCGTGTTGAAACAAACAGACGGACGGACGGACACGCGGAAATCAATTCCTGAGCATCGTACTGCTCATTTGATATAAGGTTTATGGGGTCTCCCATCATTCCTTTAAGACGTTACAGATTCATGACAAAGTCAATATACCCTGTTTCACATGTGAGAGTATAAAAGAGTAAAGATTAACTGAAATTGTTTCATTTTAATGCTTTTTCCATCTTATTTACTTTCATGTTCACTGCTTGACCAAAAATGTATGGTTACAAAAAACAAATAACACAAACACCTACCTGGTTTCAACAACTGGTGCGAGCAATTAAAAAGCAGTGTGGCAAGCTGTTTGGTTAATTAAAAACTCTTTTGCCGCTTGCGATGACCTTCTCATATGGATGGTTATTTCTCGACGGCTTCTAGATGCATGCGCCCGCATCTTAATCACATTCTTTTGGTGTGCGGATTATGGGCGGAACGCATAGCAGCGATGCGATGCAATCTAAACTTGTTAGGCGGAGTCGTTATGCATGCCGGCAGGCACGCATACGTGGCCACCCCCTGGCAGTATTCTGGTTTTCATCCTGTCCAGTCTCCAGTTTCCAGCTGTTCGCCCAACACCTGTGAATGTAAGGAATAGAATTAATTCTTCCTTTATTGCTGGCAAATTGCACGCATCAGGGCTACAGATGACCCACACTCACACACATATGCGGCTACATGCGGATATCTTCATGCATACACACAGCCAATGCCAGTAACCTGTAAAATGGAAAAAATAATTATACCAACTACTTAACTTACCCGGCATCCAGATGACATGCGTCATCCTTGGTTCCTGGTTCCTTGGTTCCTGGTCCACATCGTCAGCGCCCGCTAAAAATCTGCAAAGAAAAAGAAAGGAAACAATTAAATCGCCAATAACCTGCAAAAGCAAGGAACATCATAACACTTACAAACAATTACCTACCTGACATCCGGAAGGCAGCCTTGGGTCCGTATTCCAGCGTTGCTGCATCTAACCTGTAATTAGAAAAGATTAATATTAAGATAAATGTTTTTATTTTTATTAGGCTTAATGTTAATTGCAATTTTTCAAATTAAATTGTGCTCTGCATTTGATCTCATCACAATCAAGCACATGTTGTTAGTGTTGCAAAATGTATGCACACAGCAACAAGTGCCAAATTAGACAAGTTGCTATTCACACAAAACACATGTATGGCAGCGCTAACAGCAAAAAATTTGAAAAGCTAAAAATTGTATAATGTTTAGTTTTAAATTGTCATTTCATACTGTTCACAATGTCGCAGTATTGTTAAAATTTTTTGTTGTTATAATATTTCTAACGTAACGTTACCTAAATTTATAAGATTCTGTTTTGCATAGGTTCATGTGTGCTCTTAAAAGGTTGTTTGCTCTAGAATAATGAGAAGAGTAATTGTAATAGGACCGGCAAAGTTGTTCGCCGGCCGTCATTGTGTCCGCACGCGTTTTCTTAATTGCTCTAAGTTTGAAAATTTTTTGTAAAAACGCACAAGTGCTAAGTAAATTATTTTTATTAAAAAAAAAAAAAAGAATTTAATTAAACTTAAAACAAAATAAATAAACTGGCCATAATGTATGGAAAAATTATTAAAAGTGTGAGTGAGTGAGTGGAATGGGGAAAATTTTTTATCAAACATTTTATTGAAAAAAAAAAACTTGGAAAAATGCAAGAAAAAGTTCGTGAAAAAAAAAAAAAATTAGAACCAAAGAACACGAACTTAAAAACTTCAACATGCACGCCGCAGGTGCGTCAAAAATCGTGAAAAACGACAAAGTGTACCAGTTGCTTACCGAGGAAGTGTCTACTCTGGGCCACAAACAAGAGTTGGCGACCTTTGTGTTTGAGAAAAATGGAGCAGTAGAGGACAAATGCGAGATAATATCGCTAATCTCTGAGTCCGACATTTTAACCTGCCCATACCCATGCGGCAGTCCCAACAGCAGCAATCACAGCAGCTCACCACACGGCCCACGAATCGGGTCATGGTTTGAATCAGAGGGCGATGACCACATGGAATCCACCATTTTGGAAAACAGGCGTCATTCGACCGAAATTGACTTTTCTTGCGTCAAAGTCACAAGTGTCTATACTATAGACTCTATAGTAACAAGTCACTCGAGTCCCACTATGGCGAAGAAGATCATAAAAAATGCGAGATCAACAACAACCGGCTCAATAGCCAAAAGAGACAAAAAACCACAAACATTTTTGCCGCCAACTAATTCGCCGCAGCAGAAGCAGAAGCAGCTTACAGTGGAAAAACTCAACCAAAAGTCACTCAGTGCAAATAATGAGAGCGCCAAAGCAAGCAGTGCGAAAGTGAAAGTGAAAAAACAATTACCAACTAAATTCGACAAAAGCTATTGCAAGCTGACAACTGCAAACCATAACAAAAATAATAAAAACAACATCAACAACGCCAATACTGACGAGAAAGTCAAAACTAATATCACAAATAAAAATAAAATCGAAAACAATATCAAATCTACTGCAAATGACAACGTTGACAATAAAAAGCAACAACAACCACTAAAAAACTATCAAAAATTGGACCCAAGTACATTTATAAAAAATACAATGAATAGTAAAAAATGCCTGTTCTCAGTGTAGCACACAACAAATAATGATATTGACACTGCAGCAGCAATAACAACAATAGCTAAGGCAGCGCCAGTACGGATGTGTAATAATAATAATAAAAACAAGTGGAAACGTTGCAGTCGGACGCAACCGACTGCGGCATACTCGATACCAGTATTAAAATAGGTAAAAGTAGCCTGATTGCCTTTAAGAATCTCCGATGCAGATGGGGATGCCACCAACTATCTTCCTTCCAAATTTTGGTGACTCTAGCTCAAAGTTTGTAAGAGCTGTGGAAAGGGGTGCTGGGGGCGGTATGGGTGGGTGTGGCATCTAAATTTTTACTGCAGATCTTTGCGAAATGTCAATTGCTACCTTTCTTCCCAATTTGGTGACTCTAGCTCAAACTTTGGCTGGGGGCGGTATGGGGGGCGTGCCTCTAAAATTTTGGATGCAGTTTTTTGGGGGTTGATAGTAGCAATCTTCTCAACAATGTTGGTAGTTCTAGCTGTAAGGATGTACGAAATATGTGGATATATCGGTTTTGAGTTAGCGAATTTATCGATTTGCCAACCCCCCAGTTATCGTAGAACCCCAATCTTGACACTTTAATTTACTATCCCATAGATAAAGAGAATTGCCAAGTCTCAAGTCTCTAGCTTGAAGGGTGTGGAAAAGTATGACGATGACGCTGACAAAGATGCGAATACTTCAACGGGGATTCTGGACATGCTTGGAACGGAACTGCAAAAAACTCCAGCACACAAAAGTAAATTTGCAACCGAACTGCAGCATGAGGCCAGAAGGAAAAAGGTAAGAGAAGCTGCCGATGCCGTTTATGATGTTGCTCCTCATCGGCACAACAACAACAACAACAACAACATCAACACTAACAAAATCAGCAGCAACAACATCAACAACAGCCCTGCTGTTGAAGATGGCGAAACTACGCAGCCAAATACCGAGTAGCCTGACGACGCTAGTATAGCCATGGACACCAACGCCAATGACATAACACCATCTCCGTTGTCGCAACAGGAATGGGCAAAATCGCAGCAACTTTTGCAGCAACAACAACAAGCACAGCAACTAATACTGCAACAGCGACAACAGTTGCGGGATATAAACATAGGCAAGAAAATTTCACTCTTATGGAATTCCGACATAATGCCACTTCTCAAAAAGCTGAATAGCAATCCTGCTGTCGGCAAGTTCACAACAAGACGTACAGCTAAAATGCTCTACGAGTGATATGCGCAGATATGCCAACCTACACTGCCATTCATGACATCTTAACTAAGGATAACATACCGCTCCACACCCATAAGGCGAAATAAGCAAAGGATTCCGAATAGTCATCAAAAAATTGCACTCGTCCACACCATGCTCGACCGTTAACGATGAACTCAAGTTCTATGGCTTTTACACCAAGTTCATACGCGTAATGAAACACAGATTTACTGGAAAACTAATGCACATGTTCGAACTGGAATTGAAACCCATACCCAATGGTGCACATCTGAGTGTCTTGAAGATTGAACCCCTGGGCAATCAATCAACAATAGTTGAACGTATGGAAAAGCCCCGTGAATCGCCACAAAGCCATCAATTCGGTCATACGAAAAACTATTGTCGTATGCCAATTAGATGCATGAAATGCGCGTGCGAGCATGCAACGACGGACTGCTAGAAGCCCAGGAGCGTGAATCCCAAATGTGCCAATTGTGGCGAAAGTCACATAAGCACGTACAAAGGCTGTGCGAGGTACAAAAGGGCTAGGGATGAAATGCGCGCAAATAAAGTATATGGTGTTGGTATTGTAAGCAAGCAACAATCAAGGCAAGCAACAACAAATGCGACAGCAGCGTCAAGAACATCACCGACAACAGCATCTGCAACAGAGACACCAGCCACAATGGTACAAAAGCCACCAGACAGCACCCACAAATACAGCCAGAAATCCAAACATAACCTATAGTTGGATGGTGCGTAATGGCAACGTTGGATCGACTAATCTAATCGGGATGAAATTTCATAATGAACAAACCCGACATGGTCTAAGCAATCTGTGAAAGTTTCATCAAGATCGGTTCAGCAGTTTGGCCGGAAATCGTGTTGAAAACAACAGACGGACGGACGGACACGCGGAAATCAATTCCTGAGCTCGTACTGCTCATTTTGATATAAGGTTTATGGGGTCTCCCATCATTCCTTTAAGGCGTTACAGATTCATGACAAAGTCAATTTCACATGTGAATGGTATAAAAAGAGTAAAGATTATCTGAAATTGTTTCATTTTAATGCTTTTTCCATCTTATTACTTTCATGTTCACTGCTTGACCAAAAATTTATGGTTACAAAAAACAAATAACACAAACACCTACCTGGTTTCAACAACTGGTGCGAGCAATTAAAAAGCAGTGTGGCAAGCTGTTTGGTTAATTAAAAACTCTTTTGCCGCTTGCGATGACCTTCTCATATGGATGGTTATTTCTCGACGGCTTCTAGATGCATGCGCCCGCATCTTAATCACATTCTTTTGGTGTGCGGATTATGGGCGGAACGCATAGCAGCGATGCGATGCAATCTAAACTTGTTAGGCGGAGTCGTTATGCATGCCGGCAGGCACGCATACGTGGCCACCCCCTGGCAGTATTCTGGTTTTCATCCTGTCCAGTCTCCAGTTTCCAGCTGTTCGCCCAACACCTGTGAATGCAAGGAATAGAATTAATTCTTCCTTTATTGCTGGCAAATTGCACGCATCAGGGCTACAGATGACCCACACTCACACACATATGCGGCTACATGCGGATATCTTCATGCATACACACAGCCAATGCCAGTAACCTGTAAAATGGAAAAAATAATTATACCAACTACTTAACTTACCCGGCATCCAGATGACATGCGTCATCCTTGGTTCCTGGTTCCTTGGTTCCTGGTCCACATCGTCAGCGCCCGCTAAAAATCTGCAAAGAAAAAGAAAGGAAACAATTAAATCGCCAATAACCTGCAAAAGCAAGGAACATCATAACACTTACAAACAATTACCTACCTGACATCCGGAAGGCAGCCTTGGGTCCGTATTCCAGCGTTGCTGCATCTAACCTGTAATTAGAAAAGATTAATATTAAGATAAATGTTTTTATTTTTATTATGCTTAATGTTAATTGCAATTTTTCAAATTCAATTGTGCTCTGCATTTGATCTCATCACAATCAAGCACATGTTGTAAGTGTTGCAAAATGTATGCACACAGCAACAAGTGCCAAATTAGACAAGTTGCTATTCACACAAAACACATGTATGGCAGCGCTAACAGCAAAAAGTTTGAAAAGCTAAAAATTGTATAATGTTTAGTTTTAAATTGTCATTTCATACTGTTCACAATGTCGCAGTATTGTTAAAATTTTTTGTTGTTATAATATTTCTAACGTAACGTTACCTAAATTTATAAGATTCTGTTTTGCGTAGGTTCATGTGTGCTCTTAAAAGGTGTTTGCTCTAGAATAATGAGAAGAGTAATTGTAATAGGACCGGCAAAGTTGTTCGCCGGCCGTCATTGTGTCCGCACGCGTTTTCTTAATTGCTCTAAGTTTGAAAATTTTTTGTAAAAACGCACAAGTGCTAAGTAAATTATTTTTATTTAAAAAAAAAAAGAATTTAATTAAACTTAAAACAAAATAAATAAACTGGCCATAATGTATGGAAAAATTATTAAAAGTGTGAGTGAGTGAGTGGAATGGGGAACATTTTTTATCAAACATTTTATTGAAAAAAAAACTTGGAAAAGTGCAAGAAAAAGTTCGTGAAAAAAAACAAAATTATAACCAAAGAACACGAACTTAAAAACTTCAACATGCACGCCGCAGGTGCGTCACAAATCGTGAAAAACGACAAAGTGTACCAGTTGCTTACCGAGGAAGTGTCTACTCTGGGCCACAAACAAGAAATGGCGACCTTTGTGTTTGAGAAAAATGGAGCAGTAAAGGACAAATGCGAGATAATATCGCTAATCTCTGAGCCCGACATTTCAACCTGCCCATACCCATGCGGCAGTCCCATCAGCAGCAATCACAGCAGCTCATCACACGGCCCACGAATCGAGTCATGGTTTGAATCAGCGGGCGATGACCACATGGAATCCACCATTTTGGAAAACAGGCGTCATTCGATCGAAATTGACCTTTTTTTCGTCAAAGTCACAAGTGTCCATAGCAAAAAGTCACTCGAGTCCCACTATGGCGAAGAAGATCATAAAAAATGCGAAATCAACAACAACCGACTCAATAGCCAAAAGAGACAAAAAACCACAATCATTTTTGCCGCCAACTTATTCGCCGCAGCAGAAGCAGAAGCAGCTTTCAGTGGAAAAACTCAACCAAAAGTCACTCAGTGCAAATAATGAGAGCACCAAAGCAAGCAGTGCGAATGTGAAAGTTGAAAAACAATTACCAACTAAATTCGACAAAAGCTATTGCAAGCTGACAAAAGAACACTTAAAATTAAGCTCTACAAAATCAAAACGACAAGCAGTGCAAATTCCCCTACTGCAAACCAACACGCATAACAAAAATAATAAAAACAACATCAACAACGCCAATACTGACGAGAAAGTCAAAACTAATATCACAAATAAAAATATAATCGAAAATAATATAAAATCTACTGCAAATGACAACGTTGACAATAAAAAGCAACAACAACCACTAAAAAACTATCAAAAATTGGACCCAAGTACATTTATAAAAAATACAATGATAATAAAAATTTAAAAAATGTAGTAAAAAACAAACAATGATGTTGACACTGCAGCAGCAATAACAGCAATAGCTAAAGCAGCGCCAGTACGGATGTGTAATAATAATAATAACAAGTGGAAACGTTGCAGTCGGACGCAACCGACTGCGGCATACTCGATACGAGTATTAAACCGGTTAAAAGAGGCCTGATTGCAGAGGGGTACGGATGCAGCAGGGGTGTACGCTGCCTTAAAGATTTTCCGATGCAGATGGGGATGCCACAAGCTATCTTCATACCAAATTTGGTGACTCTAGCTCGAAAACTGTAAAAAGTGGGGAAAGGGGTGCTGGGGGCGGTATGGGTGGGTGTGGCATCCAAATTTTTGATGCAGATCTTTGTGGAATGTCACTTGCTATCTTCATACCAAATTTGGTGACTGTAGCTCAAAGTTTGTAATATGTGGGGAAAGGGGGGCTGGGGGCGGTATGGGTGGTATTGGCATCCAAATTTTTGATACAGATCTTTGTGGAATGTCAATTGCTATCTTCATACCAAATTGGTGACCCTAGCTCAAAGTTTGTTTAAATTAGGGAAAGGGGGGCTGGGGGCGGTATGGGTGGGCGTGGCATCCAAATTTGTAATGCAGATCTTTATGGAATGTCATTTGCTATATTCATACCAAATTTGGTGACTCTAGCTAAAAGTTTGTAAAAGTGGGGAAAGGGGGGCAAAATGGGTGGGCGTGGCTCCAAATTTTTGATGCAGTTTTTTGGGGGTTGTTGCCAGCTATCTTCCTACCAAATTGAGTGGCTCCAGCTCCACAACTCTAGAAGATACACGCATTCCCGTTTTTGACGAAGCGTTGGGGTGGATGGGGGCGGATAGGGCAGTATCGTTGGGCGTGGCATCCAAACTTTTGATGCAGTTCTTGGGGGGTCATCATCACCTATCTTGGCACCAAATTTGGTGGCTCTAGCTCAAAAACTGTGGGAGATATAGCCATTTCTGATTTCAAAATGCGGGGGGACTGGGGTTGGAATGGGGGCGTAGCTCCAAAACTTTGATGCAGTTTTTGGGGGGTCGTTACCAGCTAGCTTTCTACCAAATTTGGAGGCTCTAGCTCCACAACTCTGGATGATACACGCATTCCCGTTTTTTACGAAGCGTTGGGGTGGATGGGGGCGGATAGGGCAGTATCGGTGGGCGTGGCATCTTAACTTTTGATGCAGTTTTTGGGGGGTCATCATCACCTATCTTGGCACCAAATTTGGTGGCTCTAGCTCAAAAACTGAGGGAGATATAGGCTATTTTGACCTTAAAATACGGTGGGGCCGGGGGCGGAATGGGGGGGCGTGGCTCCAAAATTTTTTATTCAGTTTTGGGGGTTGCTAGTAGCTGTCTGCTCACCAAATTTGGTAGTTCTAGCTGTAAGGATGTGCGAAATATGAGGATATATCGGTTTTGAGTTATCGAATTTATCGATTTGCCAGCCCCCCAGTAATCGTAGAACCGCCATCTTGACACTTTAATTTACTATCCCATAGATAAAGAGAATTGGAAAGTTTCAAGTCTCTAGCTTGAAGGGTGTGGAAAAAACATGCAACCATACGGACGGACAGACGGACAGACACCATGACGGACATTGCACAAAACCAATATACTCTTTACCTTCGGTATCGTGTATAAAAACAAGTGGAAACGTTTGCAGTCGGACGCAACCGACTGCGGGGTGCGGATGGGGCAGGGGTGTACGCTGCCTTAAAGATTCTCCGATGCAGATGGGGATGCCACCAACTATCTTCCTTCCAAATTAGTGAATCTAGCTCAAAGTTTGTAAGAGCTGAGGAAAGGGGGGCGGTATGGGTGGGTGTGGCATCTAAATTTTTACTGCAGATCTTTGCGAAATGTCAATTGCTATCTTCATACCAAATTTGGTGACTCTAGCTCGAAGTTTCTAAAAAGTGGGGAAAGAGGGGCTGGGGGCGGTATGGGTGGGTGTGGCATCTAAATTTTTACTGCAGATCTTTGCGAAATGTCAATTGCTATCTTCATACCAAATTTGGTGACTCTAGCTCGAAGTTTCTAAAAGGTGGGGAAAGAGCGGCTGGCGGCAGTATGACTGGGCGTGGCATCCAAATTTTTGATGCAGATCTTTGTGGAACATCAATTGCTATCTTCATACCAAATTTGGTGACTCTAGCTCGATAATTGTTAAAAGTGTGGAAATGGGACTGGGGGCGGAATGGGTGGGCGTGGCTCCAAATTTTTGATCAGTTTTTTGGGGTCGTTACCAGCTATCTGAATACCAAGTTGGAGGCTCTAGCTCCACAACTCTGGAAGATACACGCATTCCCGTTTTTGGCGAAGCGTTGGGGTGGATGGGGGCGGCTAGGGCAGTATCGTTGGGCGTGGCATCCAAACTTTTGATGAAGTTTTTGGGGGGTCATCATCACCTAACTTGGAACCAAATTTGGTGGCTATAGCTCAGAAACTGTGGGAGATATAGACTTTTTTGACTTTAAATTGCAGGGGGGCTGGGGGCGGAATGGGTGTGCGTGGCTCCAAAATTTTTGATGCAGTTTTTAGGGGTTGACAGTAGAAATCTTCTCACCAAATTTGGTAGTTATAGCTGTAAGGATGTGCGAAATATGTGGATTTATCGGTTTTGAGTTATCGAATTTATCGATTTGCCAGCCCCCCAGTTATCGTAGAACTCCAATCTTGACACTTTAATTTACTATCGCATAGATAAAGAGAATTGCAAAGTTTCAAGTCTCTAGCTTGAAGGGTGTGGAAAAAGTTGCGTTTATACAGACGGACAGACGGACAGACACCATGACGGACATTGCACAAACTCAATATACTCTTTACCTTCGGTATCGAGTATAACAACAGCAACAGGAATAGTGAGATGGTGTCGGAATGGCTGACTCGTGTGCCACAACTATTGCCCGAAGATATTGCACCGCTACCCGCTACCCCCATCAAAGCTATTCAGCAGGCTAAAAACGACGCAGAAGCAGCAATTAAAGGAGACCTGGTCAGTTCACCGCTCGAGAGGATCTGTGAGATTCAGTGATCACAGGATTTGGAGTCAAGTGCGCACCTGTTAAACCTGCGTTGCATTATACACCTGCAAGCAGGTGATCAAAGGAACAGATTTGGTTATTTACCTAACTAGTGTTAGAGTCAATTGTGCGCGTCTTTGACGTGCGTGGCATTGTAAACCTGTTTATGGCCATGAGATGCAGTAAGCACAGGAAGAAAGGATAGATATGAGAGAGTCGAGCGAGCGGCTGTTTGACGTGCGTTGCATCGTAAACCTGTTTATGGTCATGAGTAGTAGTGATCAAAGGATATGGAGTCGAGAGGGCGCGTCTTTGACGTGCGTTGCATTGTAAACCTGTTTATCGTCATGAGGTGCAGTGTGCAAAGGAAGAAAGGATAGAGAAAAGAGAAAGCGAGCGCTTGTTCGATGTACGTTGCATTGCTATGGTCAACAGCAACAACAACTACAACCTTCGTGTGGGGCTCTTTGAACAAGGGAGCAAGGTTAATACGTTGAGCTTTATGGTTGTGATAATGACAGGATCAGTTTTAGCTATGTATTTAACCAATTAGTGTTAGAATCAAGTATGCTACTGTTTTAAATACATTGCTCTGCACACGTACATTGTTAGAGACAAGGTCAAGTACATTAGTTGGCTAATGTGTTATAGGTATCACCGTCCGTGAGGATCAGTGAGCAAAGTACATTGCCTATGAAACTTTTAAGTGCTAGATTCAAGTGTGCAAAGGTTTCTTAGCTACAAGCTAGTAGATAAGAGAGAGAGAGAGAGAGAGAGAGAATCAACTGTGCGCAGGTTTCTTAGCTACGAATAAATAGATAAGAGAGAGTCGAGAGGGCGCCTGTTTGACGTGCGTTGCCTTCCACACCTGCAAGCAAAACATAAGCAATGAATGTTTATGGTTGTGAAAACCAGTGATCAAAGGATAAAGGGATTGAGACAAGATTGTGCTTGTTTGAAGTACGCTAGTCAAAGGGCAGTACATTCGTAGGCCGCATTGTTATGATCAAAAGCAACACCAACAACAATAAGAACAAATACATTCGTGAGTGTTATGTAAGCAAGGGATGGGAATTTTTTAGCAGCAGCAGCAGCAAGATCAACACAGTGTTTTAAACAAGAGTATTGAGACTTGCAGATTTAGTTTAAATATTATAGGGGGAAGTTGTAAGAGGAGGAAAGTGTTAGAGGGAGAAAGAGAGAGTTAGTATTAGAGAGAGTAAGTGTTAGAGGGGGAAAGTGTTATAGGGGAAAGTGACCCTGCTTTTATTATTATATTAAAACACGCTCCCTTATGCGATTCTGTACACGAGCGTCTATGAAATGCAGGTGGTATGTTAATTGACTGTCCCTCCTTCTAACGCACACCCAACTTGTTCGCTACTAACGTTTCTTTATTTGCATATAAGTACATGTTTTGATTATTGCACTGATTTCTGTTACTTTTATAGAGCTAATAAGTATAAATTTTTAATAAAGCAATGAACATTTTTTTAATTGGCGTACTTTGATATTGAACTATCAAATTATGTTTTTCTTTTGGGTATGTTTTAATTTTATTTAATATTTATTTTATTAAGCTTGTTCCGTTGAGGGATTTAGCAAACACAAACACCGAACATTAAGATTAATTTAATATAGTTATAGCCGGTAGAACACACAAGTCATTCTAGTACTCACTATATACATATCTAAAAATGTTTTTATGTATGTCATTATTTTGAAAGCATAAATAAGTTCGTGTAGATGGTATAATAAATCATGTTTTAACAAAATAATTTTGATCTTAATATTTATACTTCATCGTTTATTGAGATTATTATTATTATATTTTTTTTTATCCCCATACATTGGATTCCGTTCTATCTCAGTAATTTTGCTTATACATTCTTTAAATTCTTTAAGGTAATCTTTTAGGCTTATCAAATTATCTTTTCCTTAACTTTCCTTCTGCTCGCTATAAGATTTCCATCAAATGACACTTTTCATATTTAAGATATCCGTTGTGAGGTAGCGTTTCTATGGCTGAGGCAGCTCAGCCTCTCCAGGGCCACCCTACAAGAAATTTTTAAGATTGCTGGGACTTGGAAGGGGTGGAAATAAGACACCGCGCTCAGAAGATTATGAAGGGGCATTTAGATCAAACACCGGTGGTCCGGTGATTAGCAAAAGTGCCTTCCGGCAGTATGGTTACCCCCGCTTGTTCCGGCTCGAATGCCCCCGGCATTGACCAGGGAGGCACCAAGTTCGGAAAACAGGCGTGCGTCTCTATGAAAAACGTCGTGGACAGTCACGGTATTGACCAGCATCCAGTCAACACCGTGTCAAAGCGGTGGGCGGGCCACACGTACCGTTCTTGCACTTCCACTTTATATCCCCTGCAAACACGTGTAACTATGGCTAACTCTCGTAACGAACACTCGGCTTGTTTTCATTGTCATTTTTCATTTATTTTTATTTAATTATTTCGCTTATATGTCTACAACAAAGAAACCTAACTCCCTGCCTATCCGCACCAGACTCGTCTGCTGAAGAAGAAGGACGACATAGCCCTAACTCGCTTACCCGGCCGCTTCGTAGTACCCTCCTTTCTTGTTGTTGTTGTCGTTGCTTCTTGGTGCTTGTCCGCGTGCTTGCTCGTCCTGCTGTCACCGTCTGCGCACTTGTGGTTTTATTATTTCTTTTCGCGACTTTGTTGACCCGCGCACTGGACTGCTCGCGGTGAGCTCTGAACTTGACTCCTTTGATAATGCTCGTCGCGGTGATCGCGAGCCCTTTTTCGTTGAGTCTTTTCCAGCCTTCGGTTGCGCCTTTTGCTCGTGGTTCCAATGCTGCTGCGGCGGCTGCCCGCGCCGTTTGGCTCGTGCCATTCTGCTGCTGTGGCGGCTGTGCTGCCGGAGTTGTTTGGCCCGCGTCAATGCTTCGGCCCTGCTGCGCTGTCGGCTGGGTCTGGCTCGTGCCATGCTGTTGCGCTGTGCTGTCGGTGCTGGCTGGCTCGTGTCATGCTGCCATGGGTGATCGCGCGGCTCTCTGCGCTCTGCTCTCATCTCTCTGCCAGGAGTTCCGTTATGCTTGTTTCCAGTGTCTACCGTGGGCCCTTATTACTAGTTATTAACTCAAAATATAACTTAACCCTAGAAGTGTACACAATATAATACTTAATACTAATAAACTCAAGAGATAATCATTCAAAAATATAACTAATAAATATAATTAATAAACAAACTTCTAACTACCCAACACCATATTTACAAAAATGTGCAAAGTCACACCGTCAAACTATTTCTTATACTCAAATTAAATTATTTCATTAAACTCACATATCAAATCAATTTCTAAAATAAAGAAAATGAAAACAGTAAGAGGTTCTTAGCAGCTTGATTTTTTTTATAAACGGGTTTTACTATACTCTTTCCCAGTATACTACTTACGATTAATATATGTATAAGGAATGTGTTTTGTACTCATATACTGATTTCGAAATTTCTTCTATTGATGTTGTCTGATACCCTATTTTAATTTGTGTTATATTTAATAATTTTCTTTAACTAAGTATTCTACTGATTTTTAAACATCCCAAACAAGTTAACTTAATTTTAACAGGGAAATCGATCGGACATTGATTTTTCACTTTATAATTGATTGCTTTAATATATTTTACTGTCAACCTATATACCTTTCTACTTTTTTAGTGATTATGTTAGATTTTTATATTTCCAAACTCATTGCTTAAACTAAGAAAATTTCGTTACTAATTTCTTATAATTGATGGATAGTAATATTTTATTTTATTATTCTCCACATTTTTCTTGCATTTAATAAGGAAGTGCATTGAACTAGCTTAACAGTTCGAGATATGAGTCTTACACTGTTTCAAAAGTATGAATACGTTAGGTGTTTAATTTAAGGGTTAAGTATCTACTACTTCTGTTCCTTAACTGTGATAGTTGCAGTTTTGTTACATCTCACTTCCATTTTTATTATTTTTTTTATTTTATTTATTTATTTTATTTATTTATTTTTTTTTTTTATGTGCTTTATTAATTTTTAATAGACTAAACCTTTTGGTTCTAGATGCCATGTTATTAGGGCGTATTTATTCATATAATTATTATGATTATTTCTTAAGGAGACTTATTTTCTTTAATGCTTAAAACTTATGGTTGTTAAAGGATTTATTTTTATTGATCTGAGTTATTTATTTAATTCATGAAACCATTGTATTGTGTTTTATTCTTCTTGAACCTTTGCATTTATCTTGAATTTAGATGGCAAAATAAGGTTTTGATGTACTAAAGCTATAGATGACCTAAAAGTCGGTATTTTGCAAAACAGGCGGTAGAGTACTTAAAATTTTCAATCGTAGTGTGTTTTTAAAATAATGTACGTTAACTATCACCGGATTGGTTTATACCCACTAAATATTGGTATTTTCTTATTTTTCTTCCTATGTATTAGTCGTTGTATACACCCTAGCTCTTGATCCTGCTTTTTGATTTTAGATTAGGGTCTGATTTTATTGTATACAGTTTGTTGAGGAGGCTCCATATAATAAGATTTGATTTAGTAATTGTATGGTAAGATTTATTCTTCTTTTTTGTGGTTGTATTTTAGAGCACTTGTTGTGTGTATGTTAAACTAATAAAAAGTGCGCGAGCAAGTCATTTACAATAATTTTCACTAGCTTAGGATTCATGGCCTTAAGACCGTTTGAACTTCATCGTAAGTAGTTTTGCTAGGCTATATTCTATTATGATTCTTGTGGGCTATAATTCGTACATTGAAAGAGCGAGATAAAGTTGTTCTTGTATAGGACCACAATCTTTTTCTTGGTGCATTTTCCTTGGCATATAATACGGCAGGGAGTAAGATTTAAAAGTAGTATGTCATTCCATTCTAGTAATATTTTTATATTATTTTTATTATTTTGTTATTTAATTTTAATTTTATTATTTTATGTTATTTGACTCTGTTTGACTAAAGTGTTACAACTTTCACGCTTAAGGAGCATCAGATCTTGACGTTTTAAAGAGTTTACTCTTTGACGCTTTTAAGAACAATTTGCTTGCCTTAGCTTGGTAGGTTATTCAGTTAAAACGATTAGTGGAAAGGCAGAACTGTATTTTAGAATTTCTTCAACATTATTAGTTGGTTCTTTCCCTATCGCTTTTTATCACGCACTTTGAGATTATAACATTACTTAATGGGAAGTGCTGCATGTTCCCGATTGATAGCTGATTATTTTTGTAAATTATTATTTTGTTTATTTATTTCTTTTGCATCTCATACGAAAAGTATGAAAAGTGGGAAAAAATGTCATATTTAGCAATTTTCAAAAAATTATAAAAAATAAATGGGAAGTGATTTTGAAAGTTTTCTTTTTCAGACACTGTTAGAATTGTTCGAAGTATTTTTTTTGCATCAAACAATTTTTTGTTTAAGCCAGGGGAAAAAAGTTTCAGAAGTAGACTTTTACAAGAATTGAAAATTTTCAAAGGGTTCTTAATGGGTTAAGAACGGTACTTTATCATTCAAACGGAAATTTAATGACCTTTCCATTGATTCCATACTTTGACTGTGATTGCGTATACCTCAAAAAACGTGTTGTACGAACTAATAGTGGTCAGGGCTCGTATAGTATTTTTCCCTTATGTTTCTTTTTTGCGCTCCACTTCTATACTTACTTTAATAATTTATCATATGTTTCCTACAATTTTTATTAAATCGCCCTTTAATTGTCAAAAACTGGGCTGTTAAAAACGGAAGGCAATTAATCTATAAAACTGACGGAACGGAATAGTTGTGATTATTTTTCATTTAAAATTAAAAGTAGGCTGTTATACGGGTACTTAATATATTACTTATATTTAATTAAAATTTCATATTTAGTTAGATTTTCACATGTAGGTAACATCAGTTCAACTCCCTCAACATCCGATAGTGAGCTGTCGTTTACAGACGGTAAAGTAAACGCGGATGCCGCTATATCGTTTCTCATAATCACAATTTCGCTGCCCGACGATGAAAATTTGTTCCCTTACGATTTGAGAACTGTCACTGATAAACAGCAGCCTGGCATTCTAAAAAAACTTAATCGCTCACCATCATCACTTGACACCCCACCCCCCTCCCCCAACCCTCCCATACGACGAAGCGATCCTCACCTGGACCATCACTAGTACACACATAATTAACTTTTACCTAGATAAGGTACGGTTTGCGTGTAGCCTTCTTATTTGAATAGTACTCTGTACCGATTTTGAGTCCCCTAATTTATATTATTTCCAGCTACTTTCCAAGGCTTAAATTTTTAACACACCAGCCCACAAACATATTATTTGGAATAAAAACCTTAGAAAATGAATATCAAGCACCAAGAGCTATTAAAAAATTATAAAGTATTCGGAGGAAATTTGATCGAACAATGTAACACCCAAAATATTTATTATGGTTTACATTATATCGTGAAGTCATAGTCGAGTCTACTACGTACTACACATTTACCATGAGTTGTTTCCATTTAAAACCCCTATCAATTTATCCGTTTTTTCTTATTATTATTTTTTCAACCATGTTAGTGCGTACCTGTTTTTTCAATTTTCTCTTTCGAGAAAATGTCTTTAGGTTCGGTAGCCTCCCAATCATTCAATATAATTCAATTGTGTGAGTTCTAGAATTGGAGTTGAAAGACAAAATATTTGCCTGGAAACGTCAGATGGCCACCGCTGCCCCACTTTGCAAGGATTACTTTACAGCGTACTTTTAAGTCCCGGTTTTTATCGACACGATTTTGGACTTGTTGTTTCATTTAAATGTGAAATTAAAGTTATAGTACGAAACGCAGCAGTATTGCGTCAGTACTTTCGTTGGCTTTTAGTAAAAAAAAAGAAAAATAAAAAATATTAAAGCACTCTTTAAAAAAAAGATTCGGTTCTCAGAACTTAAAAAAAAATATCACAAATTGACATTGCTGACAGATGTAAACTACTTTGTAAAGAAAAAAATGGAAATTTAATTTCCGACAAGATAATAAACATAATAAAAAATCAAAAAGTCAGTAAAATAGTAACAACTTTATTGAAATGTTCTTTTTTGATAAAAAAAATAAATATAAAGGGAAATTAATAATAGAATAATATGTCTCCTGCCTTTGTAAACCTTAATCGTCGATGAATGATTTGGTAACTGCGAGGTCTGTTGTGCCCCCCTTCTAGTTCTATGATTCTTCTGCCGGACCTGGAAACTGTACGAGATCAAGTATTTATGATGAGTTGAGGGCTTCTTAGCCTTTAATACGGTTGATATGTTGTTCTAAGCAAATAAAATTTGTTCTTTGTTAAGGCTACGCTTACTGCTATAATGTGAAAGGAGGATTCTTTCTCTCGATAAACATTTGTCTGGCTTGAGATCAGATGTCTTCGTTCAGCTCGCTTCCCTCTAAAGACTCTCCCAGTTCGTTAGCTCCTACCTTATTGTAACCTTTTTCTACGTCACACTTCGGCAATCTGCATTCGACAATCGAACGCAACTGTCGTCGAATGCAGACGTGTTTTCTCATCGTGGTCCGGTTAATTAATTTCCAAACGCAAAGTGCAGTGATATAGAAGCTTATAAAATATATATTTTATGCGAAAAGACGCTAAGTGCAATGTATCTGCACAAATTGCTTTTTAAAAATCTGCAATTCAAACAAAACAATTGACTTTTAACAAATAATAACATATTAAACAAAGGCACTAACAAATCCTTCACCTCGCTTAAGACAATGAGTCAACGCGAGAATTGTGGCCAGCGACAAAGCGAGCAAGACGAGCGTCGTCGGCTGAGCAACGCTTACTTTTCCGTAGTTTCAGAGCAGCCCGAGCGGTCAATTACCCCCAACCCGCAAATCGAACTCTCTTACACAGCGCGTGCCAGAGAACGTTCTTGTTCACCGTCTCCGTCCCTGTTATCTATCGAGTCAACGCAATCCGACCGCGCGCGGTCGGCAACACCCAATCCGACAAATGAAGTATTGCACACAGCACGCGACCGAAAGTTTTCGTGCCGTCTCTCTTAGCAACGACTGCAAGTGCCGCGGCCTCTCTAGGTACCGCAACAGCGACTACAACCACAACTGCACCGATACCTACTTCCCGTTCAACAAGCACAACGACTGCTGCGCCGTCAGCAAATCAAACTGAAAACAGCAAAAATGTTAAGCCGGCTACGCAGACTGGTATGGATCGCCACATTTATATCAAAAGAAAGCTAAGTCCGCAAAATTCTACGAATAAATCAAAAATGACCCGTAGCAATTTAAATATACCCTCGAATGATACTACATACAATAGCAATAGATTTCACATCTTGGCAGAAAACACAGATGATCTGCCTTCTGAAGCCGTTGGGGTTGTCACGAAAAAGCCGAAGCCACCCCAATATATATACGCGAGAAAAACTCCAGTGCTTTTGTTAACAAAGTTATCGAGATCATAGGCAAATATAGTTTCTACATAGTCCCTCTCGTACAGGGTAAAATTCAAGAAATTAAAGTCCAGACAAAGTCGGAAGATAATTACAGAGTTCTCATAAAGTATCTAAATGAAAAAAAAATGAATTATTATACGTATCAATTAAAAAGCTGCAAGGGCCTGCAGGTCGTAATAAAAGGCATAGAACCTGATGTAACACCAGAAGAAATAAACAGGCGCTGCAGGAAAAAGGATTTCGAGCAAAAGCCGTCATAAACATCTTACACAGGAATAGGATGCCGCAACCACTTCTTAAAATAGAACTTGAGCCAGAAACGAAGATGCTTAAAAAAAAAACGAGGTGCACTCAATATACAAACTTCAGCTTTTACTTCACCGAGAATCACCGTAGAAGAACCGCACAAACGAAACGGTCCGGTACAATGTATGAACTGCCAAGAGTACGGCCATACAAAAGCCTACTGTACACTGCGCTCGGTATGCGTATACTGTGGGGAACTACACAGCTCTGCAAGTTGCCAAGTAAGCAAAGAAGACTCTAGCAAAAATTCTGCAACAACTGCGAAGGCAAGCATACAGCCAACTACAGAGGCTGCCAAGTCTACAAGGAACTTAAAAATCGTATCCATCAGCGCTGTACCACTGCACGCTCGCAACACGCACCGACTACCTTCACTCCATCGAAACACAACCCAGACGTCTTTTTTCATCTGCAGCCAGATCCTCACTTGGCCCCGAGTTCTCAACCAATAACGCAACTTATGCAAGCGCCCTAAGATCCGGACTGGCTCTTCCCACCTCTAACACACCGTACTTACAACCAAAACAAGTGAGCACAAACGCAGCACAGGAGCAGCAACAAAGTAACCTCGAAGCACTCGTATGTACCCTGCAGCAGAGCATGAACGAGTTTATGTCATTCATGAAAACAACTATGCAGGAACTAATGCGTAATCAAAATCTCTTGATACAAATGCTTGTATCACAACAGTCAAAATAATCAATGGCTGAGATACGAATATCTACGTGGAACGCTAATGGCGTCTCACAGCATAAACTTGAATTAGCTCAATTCCTACTCGATAAGCACATCGACGTAATGCTACTTTCCGAAACACACCTTACAAACAAATATAACTTTAACATAAGTGGATACTTATTCTATGGTACAAATCATCCCGATGGTAAAGCACACGGTGGAACTGGTATTTGGATCAGAAGCCGCCTCAAGCACCACTACTATAAAGAGTTTGCTGAAACTTTCTACAGGCCACATCTCTAAAAATACATTTGGACAGTGGGAACCAACTTACTCTCGCCGCTGTATACTGCCCTCCGCGTTATACCATATCTGAAGACCAATTTATGGAACTTTTTAACTCACTAGGAGAATGCTTTATAGCGGCAGGAGACTACAATGCCAAGCACACACACTGGGGATCTCGTCTAGTGAATCCAAAAGGAAAGCAGCTCTACAATGCAATTATAAAAGCTAACAACAAGCTCGACTACGTTTCTCCTGGCAGACCAACATACTGGCCGACAGATCCCAAAAAACTACCCGATTTGATTGACTTTGCAGTTACCAAAAACATTTCGCGTAGACTGATAAGTGCAGAGTGCCTTTCGGATCTATCATCCGATCACTCCCCAGTCCTAATAAATCTGCAACGACACCCTGAATACGTAAATCGACCCAGTAAGTTAACTTCACATAAAACTAACTGGCTCAGATACAAAAAATATATAGCTCACACATTGAGCTTAAGCCACGTCTCGTTGATTTAGCTGACATTGATAGTTTTGTTAACACTCTGGAGACTGTTTTCGTCGCCGCAGCTCGCGCCGCTACGCCTCAAATACCAAAAACAATACACAACCAAAAGACAACAAATCTACAAATTGAACAGCTCGTTCTTGAAAAGCGGCGCTTACGACGTGATTGGCAATCGAACAGATCGCCATCGGCAAAGCAAAAACTAAAAGACGCCACACGTAAACTCACCAAAGCGTTAAAAATCGAGGACGAGCGCGCTCAACGCCATTACATCGAGCAATTATCAACCACCAGTACGAAAAACTCATTGTGGAGAGCTCACCCAACTCTAAGCTCACCAACAGAAACAGTCATGCCTATAAGAAACTTCGCAGGCGGCTGGGCTCACAGCGATGAAGAAAGAGCTAACACATTTCCTTCTCCTTCTCTAACCCTGAAACAAATGCGTTTGCACTACCGACTGCTTCAAACGGCTCTCAGCTTCAACATGATCCAATCAAGTTCCGCCCGAATGAAATCTTTAGAATCATTGAAGAGCAACTGAACCCAAAAAAATCTCCAGGAGGTGACCAAATAACCCCAAAGATAGTTATTGAGCTTCCTTACTGTGCGATCTGTATAATTGCCCAGCTCTTCAATACTATCACCAAACTTGGCCACTATCCAGACAGATGGAAAAAGTCAATTATCATTATGATACCAAAGCCTGAAAAAGATCACACAGTTCCCACGTCGTATAGACCTATAAGCTTATTACCGTGTCTATTAAAACTTTTTGAAAAATGTTTGCTGTCCCGGATAAATCCATTCCTGAATCTTCATAACATAATCCCGTCACACCAATTTGGCTTTCGTGAAAAGCACGGAACAATTGAGCAGGTTAACAGAATAACATCAGAGATACGAAGCGCGTTCGAAAATAGAGAATACTGCACTGCAATATTTCTGGATGTTTCTCAGGCATTCGACAAAGTTTGGTTGGAAGGTCTTATGCATAAGATCAAAGCAATGCTCCCAAACAACACACATAAGCTGCTTAAGTCGTACCTATACGACAGGAAGTTCGCAGTAAGATGTAACACTGCAATGTCTGACGAACACAGTATCGAAGCTGGTGTTCCACAGGCAGCGTACTTGGACCAACACTGTACGTGCTTTTCACAGCAGACATCCCAATAAGCAGCCGATTGACAACATCTACCTTTGCTGATGATACAGCTATTCTCAGCCGCTCCAGATGCCCAATACAAGCAACAGCGCAACTAGCCCTTCATCTGGTCAACGTGGAAAAATGGTTATCAGATTGGCGAATTAAGGTAAACGAACAAAAATGTAAGCAAGTAACTTTCACCCTTAACAGGCAGATTGTCCACCGCTCACGTTAAACAACACCACACTTCCAAAAGCAAACGATGTAACGTATCTGGGCGTACACTTAGACAGAAGACTAACATGGCGGCGACACATTGAAGCTAAAAGAACACATCTCAAACTGAAATCCAATAGCCTCCACTGGCTCATCAATGCTCGCTCTTCCATTAGTTTGGACTACAAGGTCCTGCTTTACAACTCTGTTGTAAAACCAATCTGGACCTATGGTTCCCAGTTATGGGGAACGCTAGCAACAGCAGCATTGACATTGTCCAGAGAGCCCAGTCAAAAATATTGAGAACCATTACCGGGGCCCCGTGGTATGTTCGAAACGAAAACATTCATAAAGACTTAAACATCTCAACAGTCAAGGAGGAAATAGAGGAACAAAAGTAAAATATCTTATCAAGCTCTCATCGCACACAAATCATCTCGCGAGAGGTCTCACAAGGCTGCGCAGCCGATCCCGTCTTCGTCGTAACGACTTACAAACCCAGCGATGATTTTTAGGGACGCGCACTCAGAATACAGTCAAAAACAAAAATGAACTGTTAGCTAAGATTTATTTATAAGATTTGTATACTTATTGTTAGTTTTCTAATTCACTAGAAAAGATTCAATAAATAAGACCAGCAATTAAAAAAAAAAAAAAAAAACACTTCGTCTCAAAGTCTCTCTGCCCTCAATCTTGTTTGCGTGCTTATATTGACGTATCCTGCTATATTAATGTGACTCGGGTACGATCTAGAAAATTTAATAAGTAGTGATTATCGAAAACTCAATCAAGATACGTTTAAAAGGCATTATGGAGGTAGTGTTCAATCAATTGTTTAGTTCAGCGATATAATAGGACAGCTAAATTCCATACATATAAGTAAATCCTAAAATTTTTTTTAAATATATAAACATTTTTATTAGTCAGATAATAATCTTAGTAAATGATTATGTGTGTATAAGCAAACATTATACTTAATTGAGAAGAGCTACTCACCAAACCGGAAAACTTAAAATTTACAATAATAGAAGTACAATATAAAATCCCTATAACATACGTATTGAATGATTGTGAGGCTACCGAACTTACAGACATTTTCTCGAAAGAGAAAATTGAAAAAACAGGTATGCACTTACATGGTTGAAAAAATAATAATAAGAAAAACGGATAAATTGATAGGGGTTTTAAATGGAAACAACTCGTGGAAAAATGTGTAGTAAAAAAAACAATAAAATAAAATAAATGAATAAAATAAAAAAAATAAATAAAAATGGAAGTGAGATGTAACAAAACTGCAACTATCACAGTTAAGGAACAGAATTAGTAGATACTTAACCCTTAAATTAAAACACCTAACGTATTCATACTTTTGAAACAGTGTAAGACTCATATCTCGAACTGTTAAGCTAGTTCAGTGCACTTCCTTATTAAATGCAAGAAAAATGTGGAGAATAATAAAATAAAATATTACTATCCATCATTATAAGAAATTAGTAACGAAATTTTCTTAGTTTAAGCAATGAGTTTGGAAATATAAAAATCTAACATAATCACTAAAAAGTGGAAAGTATATAGGTTGACAGTAAAAATATATTAAAGCAATCAATTATAAAGTGAAAATCAATGTCCGATCGATTTCCCTGTTAAAATAAAGTTAAGTTGTTTGGGACAATAATACAGTCTATCTCGTTTGAAGCGTAAAGCCTAATGAAAATAGATAGCTACATAACATAAAATGCTTAAAAATCAGTAGAATACTAAGTGTATAGGAGTAATTTAGCCAGGGTATAAACTCAGTCTGGCCAGATCCACCACACAAGAATATTTATATATTTTGGTGGGACTATAACGCGCGCGGCTTACAAGTTGGAAGGGGGAACGCTGGCGTCGACACCAACGCGACAGCAGGCACACTCAGCAGCCAGAGTATAAAGCGACTCAGCTTGACTCGCGTACGCACGTGTACGAAAACCAAAGAAAAGAAATAGAACGTAAGAAAACACACAACAATTACACTCCACTGGGTCACGGACTTACCGGCGACCAATTTATTCAATTTCTATAAAAGGGTTATATGCACAAGAAAACCTAAACCAAACTACATGTACATATATGCTTATATATATGAACTACTGCGAACTATCCCCTCTTACCTTATCTTTACTAACTTCTATATCTTTGCTACTGACGCACTATTCCTCTCTTCTACTCTCTTCGTTAACTATTTTTTCTCAAGCGCCCGCACGTCCGCTTACTTTCATATACAAATCGCAACTCCTCTTCTGTTCTTATAACCCAACCTTTCTTTTCTCCCTCTCGCGTACGCGTCTGCTCACTTGCGGAGGTCAATCATAACTACCTCGCCCACGCTTCGGCTTCGGCCCAAGTTGCCGATTTGGTCACTCCCCACACTTGCTCGTGACCGTGGTGGATTTGATGATCGCAGCTGGCGCGCTGCATCTTGCGACTCTGTGTTTTTGGGGCGGTTATATTTAAATGATTAGGCGTTAGGCGTCAATAAAACTAAGTACATCCGGCTTTACTTGTTCCGTCTTAAACCTCTGGCACGACTCGCAGTACTTAACGTACTTCGCTGCGTCTTGGAACATTCCAGGCCAGTAGTAGCGTTGTGCCAGACGCATTATCGTCTTCCGTACTCCTTGGTGCCCGGCCGTCGGTGCGTCGTGGCACTCCAACAACACTCGTTTCCTCTGATTCTCATCGATGCACAGCTTCCAGGGGATGTAGTCGTCGTCATCCGCACGGTGTCCGAGGTGTCTATAGAGTTGACCGTTCTCTTCCATATAATCGGCGTATTTCACTGGGTCTTTAGCCATCTTTTCTTTCATCATCTCGATCCACTTGCCGGACGATTTTTCCTGTACCGCTTGTTGAAAGTTCTCCACGGGTTGCCGGGATGAGGCGTCCGCTTCTACGTTGAGCTTCCCTCGTCTGTACCGTACGTCAATTGGTACTGCTGCAGCTCCAGTGCCCAGCGCGCTATCCTCCCCGACGGGCTCTCGATCGAATTCAACCATTTCAAAGCCATATGGTCGGTTACTACCTCGAACCGATATCCTTCCAGGTAGCATCTCATCTTCCGGATTGACCATACTATAGCCAGACACTCCTTTTCGGTCGCTGAATAATTTTCTTCAGCCTTATTCAGTTTCCGACTCGTGTAAGCTATCACGCGCTCCTGTTGATCGATCGTCTGTGTGAGTACCGCTCCGAGGCCAAAATCGCTGGCGTCCGTCTGCAGGACAAATTTTTCTGCAAAATCCGGACAGGCCAGGACCGGTGCGGTCGTCAAGCATGTTTGAGGTCTCTAGCGCTGCCTGTTGTTCCTGTCCCCATGACCATTTCCTAGAGTTTTTAATAAAGCTGTGATCGGTTGCACCACTGTAGCGAAATTCGGCACGAATCGTCGATACCAGGAGGCCATGCCCAGGCAACGTCGCAGCTCCTTACAATTGGTTGGGGCCTTCAAGTTCTGGATCGCTTCTACTTTGGCGGGGTCGGTTTTGATCCCGTCGCCGCTCACTAGGTGTCCCAGGTATATCAGCTCCTTCTGAAAAAACAACACTTCTTACGGTTCAGCTTCAAGTTGGCCGCTCTCAAACGCCTGAAAACTTCCTTCAAATTTGTCACGTGCTGCTCCTTCGTCGCTCCGATTACTATTATGTCGTCCAGATAGGCAAATGCATGTGGCTCCATATCTGGTCCGATAACCGTATCCAAAGCTCGTTGGAATGTTGCACACGCCGAGTGCAAACCGAAAGGCATTACGCGCCACTGGAATAAACCTCTACCGGTACCGTAAATGCTGTACACTCCCGACTATCCGCAGCCATGGGAATTTGCCAGTAACCGTGCTTGAGGTCGAGCGCTGAGATGTATCGCGCGTGTCTCAATCGCTCCAAAATGTGATTAATCCTGGGTACGGGGTATGCATCCGGCAAGGAATGTGCATTGAGTTGCCTATAGTCGATGCACATCCGCCACTCGCCTGTTTTCTTTTTAGCTAGCACAATCGGGGCACTGTGCGGGCTGCGGGAGGGCTCTATCGCGTCGGCTCGCAGCAGTTCGTCTACCTGTTCATTGATCACCTGTTGCATCGCAGGGTTTTCGGGTAGTACCTCTGCTTATCGGCTTGTCGTCCCTTATGATGATCCGGTGCTCAGCTACGTGTGACACCCCTTGCAGCTCGTCAAAGAGGGCCAATTCCGCTTTCAATGTTTCCTTTATCTCTGGTTCCAAGTCCTCTGGCCACTCGTTTTCCTTGGTTTCGACGCTTTCCACCGGTGTTATTGCGGGGCCGGGTATGACGCACCCTCCTACCTCGCCGAACCGTTGTACTCCTGCCGTTGTCGCGTCCACGCTGTCTCCTTTAACCGTTCCCACGGCGATGCTGGGCTGAGGTGCCCCAGGGGCATCCTTCTCCTGCCTTGATCCGCCGTCCTCCTCCGGTTTTATCACAACTGGCTCACGTTCCATTAGGACCTGCTCCTCCTCTATATCTGGTACTCTCCACAGCTTCCAAAATTAACCTAGCCTTTCCACATTCGATGGTCGTCCCCAACCGGCACAAAAGTCTATCCCTAGTATACACCGTGACCTCTGTCCCCGCTAGACCAACTTTTACCCTCAATAGCTTCTTTTTTTGCGCAGGCGTCCAGCATCTCGCCCCCGCTGGTCACCTTGCGGGAAAACTCCTCACTAATAAAACTCCTAGTCGCCCCTGTATCTACTGTCGCAGTCGCTACTTGGTCCCCGACTCTTACAGTAGCGACTATCCGCCCGTCTTCCACTCTAAAAGGGTATTCTAGGTTCGGGACTGGTTCACGTCGGCCCCCATCGGGTCCCGTCCCGGATGGTGCCGCATATCGTTTCCCGCCCTTGACTGCTGACAACACTGGCTGGTATTGACCCCCTTGGCCCCACACTGCCGACAAAACTGTACTCGTGGATTGGGGCACTCCTTGGCAAAATGTCCCTCTTGCGAACAGTTATAGCATAACCTCTTCCCGCCTAGAGCTCTCGACTGCTCTTGGCTGATCATCCCGTTTGAAATTACTCCCGTATGCCCGAGCGGTGGCGTATTCCCTACGTTACCGCTTGACCCTGGCTGTGGTTGCGTCCTGAAAGGATTAAATGTTTAGCGGGGGTTACCTCACCGGCTAATCCATCCGAATACCTACTACCTCCGGTCCTACCCCGTTCTGCACGCTCGCGACTTTGTTGACTCACGTTCTCGTACTCGGCTGCCATCTGAGTTAGCTGCGCCAGAGAGGAGAAGTCCCCTCTACGAATGTACAACCGGTACTCGGGTGCCAAATTCTCGTATACCCTATGAAATTCTTGTTCTGCCCTGTACCCCGCGTGGTACATCATACCCCACAGCTCGAGCAAGTAGTCCTTGAACGGCTCGTTATCATGTTGCCGTCGTGCCCGGATACTGTCTTCTAACCTGTCGAAATACTGGGGCGGTAGAAAAAACTCCAAGAACTCGGCTTTAAATGTCGCCCAAGTCGCGTCCCTTAGCCTACTTATTGATAGACACCGCGCGGCCTTGCCCGTTAGAGCTTCGTTCATTGCCCTCGGCAACCGGTCTAAGCCTATGTCGTATGACAACGCCCTGTCCTCAATCGCCTCCAGGAAAACTAATGGGTCGGTGCACCCATTGAACAGGATACCCCACTTCCGGACTAGTTCGGGGACGACCATCCCGTTCCTAGGGGTACTATAGGTATCACTAGAATTAAGATGGGGTTCACCTGTCTCACCGGGGTATCTTCCCCGGATGCCAGAGGTGACCCTACTCGTATATCGGGGATACATGCTGTATTATGTGGGGAAAATTCATTATAAATCGTACTGTTGGAGGGCGGACGCAATGTTCCGTGCCACCGTCTGTATTGATGGGACTGCCGCATCTGATTCAGATTTCTGCCTAGGTCGTATTCCTAGAACAGAAGGGGCAATCCGGGTAGGCGACACTGGGATCTTTGCGAACCGCACTCCCATTCCGCTAACCGGGCCCATATATCGGTGGTATGACCACCTTGCCTTATGAAAGTACATACCAGCTTCCGGTAGTCAGTTACCGTGGCACTTTTTTCCAATCCGAGCTTCCGGACGATATCCTCTAGATCTCTCTTATGGCAGTGGTAGACCCATTGCACACCCACACCAGGGTTACTGCTTTCTACGACCTCCACTCGGGTGGGCTCGATAGTTTTGGGTTTCTCCATCTAATCAAAAAAGCGAACGGAAGCAAAACAAAAAACAAATTTCCTTCTCGAGCCGTATATGTTCCGCTTCGCGAAAATTTGCGCCCTTTATCTGGTGCTGTTTATCACGGTTACCGTTTTGTTACAAAATAAACAAAACTTTTTTTTTTTTTTTTAATGAATTTTTTTTCGGTTTTAAAAAACCTTTTAACTTATCACTGTCGGTCGCGGTTATTCCTTTTATTACGAAATTAAAAAAAAAATTTTGTCCATGGTAAAACGAATTTTATATATATTTTTTTATTTTTTGCAGTGTAATAAAATTTTTTTTCTTTAACTGGTTACTCTTTATTGCGGTTATTTTATTTAATTGCGATATTAATTTTTTTTTTTTGTTTTTTCAAGTGTAATAAAAATTTTCCTGTTAAATGGTCACTGTTTATTTTATTTTATTCGTATTTTTTTTTAATTTTTTTTATTTATATATATATATTTTTTTTAATTCCCCACTGTACGTTACACGGTCGAGGCCCACTGTACGGCGACTTCACGTAAGTCCGATACTCGACCCGAACCGATGGGACAATTCCGCACTCGAAATAATAGTCAATTTTTTATTTCGCGGTCGAAGCCCACTGTGCGACAACACCACGACCTTGCAGCGGCCTGTACCAGCTACAGTCATGTCGTTCGTAGACCGCTCACACACTTTGCCGACACTTTCGTTGCGCCGCAGGTGTTCACTTATGCACAGCCTCGAACGCGAACCGCTAGTTTGATCGGTGAGTCTTCTTCCACCGTCAACTTCGTTGCGCCGCAAATGTTGCTAAGGCAATGCTTCTCGAACGCGAACAGTTATTCTTATCTGCACTTGCCTTACTTTCGTACTTTCGTTGTGCCGCGACGATTGCACAAAACCACGCTCGAAAACCGTTCTCGTTGGCCACTTGTAAGCAGGGTATCGTCGGGTATACACGCACTTCACTTTACGCACTTTTCCTTCCACACTCGTTGTGATATTTCGGGGGGCTTTAATTCCAGATTATACCCACACCTTTGCACTTTAGAGTCCCTGCTCGGGCGCCACTTGTAAAGGAGTAATTTAGCCAGGGTATAAACTCAGTCTGGCCAGATCCACCACACAAGATATTTATATATTTTGGTGGGACTATAACGCGCGCGCTTACAAGTTGGAAGGGGGAACGCTGGCGTCGACACCAACGCGACAGCAGGCACACTCAGCAGCCAGAGTATAAAGCGACTCAGCTTGACTCGCGTACGCACGTGTACGAAAACCAAAGAAAAGAATAGAACGTAAGAAAACACAACAACATTACACTCCACTGGGTCACGGACTTACCGGCGACCAATTTATTCAATTTCTATAAAAGGGTTATATGCACAAGAAAACCTAAACCTAACTACATGTACATATATGCTTATATATATAAACTCTGCGAACTATCCCCTCTTACCTTATCTTTACTAACTTCTATATCTTTGCTACTGACGCACTATTCCTCTCTTATACTCTCTTCGTTAACTATTTTTTTCTCAAGCGCCCGCACGTCCGCTTACTTTCATATACAAATCGCAACTCCTCTTCTGTTCTTATAACCCACCTTTCTTTTCTCCCTCTCGCGTACGCGTCTGCTCACTTGCGGAGGTCAATCATAACTACCTCGCCCACGCTTCGGCTTCGGCCCAAGTTGCCGATTTGGTCACTCCCCACACTTGCTCGTGACCGTGGTGGATTTGATGATCGCAGCTGGCGCGCTGCATCTTGCGACCTCTGTGTTTTGGGGCGGTTATATTTAAATGATTAGGCGTTAGGCGTCAATAAAAATAAGTACTCCGATGAATCTAAATACTTTACGCTCCTTGCGTTTATTAAATATACATACTGCGCACTCCTTGCGTCTAACAAAACTATACCTAAACTCGAACAACCCCTGCGCTTCTTGTGACTTAACAACTATCATATAATACAGGTATTTTCAAACAACCGATGCGCTTCTTGCGACTTCAAGCTGTCAATGTAATAAATATAACTATTTGTGAAGGGTCCGACGCGGCCCAAAATTAAAATAATTATCAGACAACATCAATAGAAGAATTTTGAAATCAGTATATGATCCAAAACACATTCTTTATACATTTTTATCGAAGTAGTATACTGGGAAAGAGTATAGTAAACCCGTTTATAAAAAAATACAAGCTGGCTAAGAACATCTTACTGTTTTCATTTTCTTTATTTTAGAAATTGATATGATTTGTGAGTTTGATGAATAATTTTAGTAGAGTATAAGAAATAGTTTGACGGATATCTTAAATATGAAAAGTGTCATTTGATGGAAATCTATAGCGAGCAGAGGGAAGTTAAGGAAAGAAATTTATAAGCCTAAACGATTACCCTTAAGAATTTAAAGAATATATAATCAAAATTACTGAGATAGAACGGAATCCAATGTATGGAGATTAAAAAAAAAAAAAAAATAATAATAATAATCTCAATAAACGATGAAGTATAAATATTACGATCAAATTATTTTGTTAAAACATGATTTATTATACCATCTACACGAACTTATTTATGCTTTCAAATAATGACATACATACAAACATTTTTAGATATGTATAATGTGTACTAGAATGACTTGTGTGTTCTACCGGCTATAACTATATTAAATTAATCTTATGTTCGGTGTTTGTGTTTGCTAAATCCCTCAACGGAACAAGCTTAATAAAATAATATTAAATAAAATTAAAACATACACAAAAGAAAACATAATTTGATAGTTCATTATCAAGTACGGCCAATTAAAAAAATGTTCATGCTTTATTAAAAATTTTTACTTATTAGCTCTATAAAATTAACAGAAATCAGTGCAATAATCAAAACATGTACTTATATGCAAATAAATAAACGTTAGTAGCGAACAAGTTGGGTGTGCGTTAGAAGAGGGACAATCAATAACATACATAGACGCTCGTGTACAGAATCACATAAGGGAGCGTGTTTTAATATAATAATACAAGCAGGATCACTTTCCCCTATAACACTTTCCCCCTCTAACACTTACTCTCTCTAATACTAACTCTCTCTTTCTCCCTCTAACCTTTCCCCCTCTTACAACTTCCCCCTATAATATTTAAACTAAATCTGCAAGTCTCAATACTCTTGTTTAAAAACTAATGTGTTGATCTTGCTGCTGCTGCTGCTAAAAAAATTCCCATCCTTGCTTACATAACACTCACGAATGTATTTGTTCTTATTGTTGTTGGTGTTGCTTTTGATCATAACAATGCGGCCTACGAATGTACTGCCCTTGACTAGCGTACTTCAAACAAGCCCAATCTTGTCTCAATCCCTTTACCCTTTGATGACTGGTTTTCACAACCCTAAACATTCATCGCTTATGTTTTGCTTGCAGGTGTGGAAGGCAACGCACGTCAAACAGGCGCCCTCTCGACTCTCCCTTATCTACTTATTCGTAGCTAAGAAACCTGCGCACAGTTGACTCTCTCTCTCTCTCTCTCTTATCTACTAGCTTGTAGCTAAAAAACCTTTGCACACTTGAATCTAGCACTTAAAAGTTTCATAGGCAATGTACTTTGCTCACTGATCCTCACGGACGGTGATACCTATAACACATTAGCCAACTAATGTACTTGACCTTGTCTCTAACAATGTACGTGTGCAGAGCAATGTATTTAAAACAGTAGCATACGTTGATTCTAACACTAATTGGTTAAATACAAGCTAAACTGATCCTGTCATTATC